>JAULCD010131514.1:0-11236 GCA_032361085.1 Calliostoma canaliculatum
AACAGGCGACAAAATTGCTTCCGTCGCTGTTCAAACCTGTCTAGGTAGATACGAAACGCTCGGACTGGACACAGTGACAGATCTGCGTGATCACCGGGCCCTAAGATGGTAGATTGCGGCGAAATGTAGAACATTCCAGTATCTTGGCCCGAAAGCTGATTTTGACTAAAAAAACTTATTGTAGACCAAGATGTACCCTGCCGTGATTACACTGGCCAAATGTAACTCTGCCCGCATCGATGCCCGGGATTTCCGACACGCGCGCTACGGTAGCAAGAGATAGAAGAAAAAACATTTGCTTGCTCAGTAGACCGAGTGCAACATCCTCTAGTTGGTTATAGAGCACCCCAGTCAGGTGTTGCAAACGACTGTCAAATCTCAGGACGGTGGGTGGAATTTACGTGATTGATCTTCCACTGTGAAAGCACGTAAAATCGGAAGTAACTCTGGTACTTTTATCAACTTGTTGCCTACAGTAAAGGCACTACGGATCCTACCGCTGCCAGAAAAGTTATAATCGTTCATCTTTTTAAACGCCGAGACGATCTGAGATGAAGCAACCACATGGGTGAAAACCCCTCTCTTTAGCAAAGGTGGCAAAGCTGGTCCACAACGATGTGATAACTCTATGTGCCGATGTGACTAAATTTGCAGATTAAGCCGAGAAACCTTTCTTTAAGAGCGAGGTCGTAAGCAGATCCATCTGTAATGCAGGAAGTTCTCTACACCCAGATGCCTGTCATCGATGTGTAAATGAAAAAGTAAGTTGTTTCGACCTGGCAACGGAAATGGTGGTTAAAGGATGACCTGGAGAAGCTCCGGTAACCATGTTCCGGTTTGTCTGACTAATGCGACGTGATTTCAGACCTGGGGGCCCGGGACAAGAGACACAAATTGTTGGAGAGGGAGGGTTGTGGTACCAGGTCGTCAAAAAAGATCTACTGTTGGAGTGCAGAAACGAACTGTCAGCAGGTAAGACACCATCGAGTGAAGCATCCAATCTGTGGAAGACAGCCGGAATGGTCACAATAGGCTGTCGAAAACAATGTTCCTGGCCTCAGGACTGTGTCGATCTCTGATCTCCATGTCAAGCGAGTCGACTAAATCAAAGAGACTGAACGTCAGGTTTAACAGCATCGCCGATTGTGTCACACCTGTCAGTTGATACAGTAGACCACTGCCAAAATGTCTGACTGTAACATGGAGGAAGCGTCTCCTACTTGACAGCATGGATCACTGCTTCTTGGTCAAGGATGATGATGTGAAGATGCTTGTCTTTTGATGACCACGGACCGGTCGTCAGATCGTCCCTAAAGTGCGCTCCCCAGCCCTCCAATGACACGTCTTTGTACAGGTGCTGTGTGAACGTCGGCGCGCTCATACAGACATCCTTGAAAACGTACAACAGCTGAAGCCACTACTAGTGATGACGCAACGTTGTCGGAAGTATTACAAGATGATCAAGATCCTCTAGGAGAGGATACAGCAGTCTCTGCAACAGATGGAGATGTAATCGGCCTCGCCAAATCAGGTCCCGAGTCAGTGTCAACATACCTAGCACATCCTGCCAAGTGTATACAGTCTTGCAGCAGTGTCGAAACGCTGTTGAGAGGGGGGGTGAACTGAAGAGGTTGCACAGCTGTTGTCGGGGGGAAGAGTCCTCACTTTCTCTCCTATCGACTCGTCCCTGGAGACGGTCTAGGAACTAGACATGGACGGCGCTGGTTCTATGAAGGTAGGGACGTCCTCTCTTGTTGTGGCTGAACCTGCTGAAAGCCCGCTGAAAGCGGAAGACGAGGCGGAAGTAATAGACGTTCTGGCGTTGGTGATAGTAGCAATATCGAGAGCATTTCTACTCTCGCTAGTCCACACAGCCTCCACATCATTCACCTTCTTTCTAAAACGAGACTTGTGCATCCAAGTACTCTAATCACATGACGGATATGTCGATCAGGCAACACCTTCACAGTTTTGAGGTAGTCTTGACGTCTCAGGCTGGTTATAGTACCCGATATGTAGGCGTACTTTTGAACAGCATCATTGACCCAACACTTAACTGTAATCAAAAAACGGAAGACAGAGTCTGAAAGCCCAGAACAGTGCTAAACATGGCCAGTGATTGCAGGGAATAGCGCGTCGCAGCGTCCAATTTTACTAGTCGACGGGAGGACAAACATCAAAGAAGCGGCATCTCCTCCAATAATGAGGCCAGTTAACACTAGTTGGTTGTTGTCAAAACGAGGGAGATGTGGGGTGAGCCTAGTTTACACCTCTAAAACACGTAGCGGACGAGGTGATACATTAGACAAAACTTCACCCACAACAGCAACAACACATGTGCACGGTAAGGGTTTTTTTTGGTCATATTTCTCAATGTTGATTTCGATCCTATCACAGTCACCGTTCTAGTAGACTAAGTAGTCTAGATCAGGCAGCAGTAAGTGACGTAGACGCCGAAGGAGTTGATGTCGTAGTAGCAGGCACCGATACCGACACTTAAATGACGGAGCAAACACAGCAGGAGATGGAAAAACCGTCAACTGCTGTAGTAAACACATGGCCGCAGCCAATGTCACAGAGTGTCGCATCTCTAGATGTTGATGTTGATAGCAATTCCCGCGGTGAAGAAATTACAGTCACAGTTCTAGTAGACTATTTAGTCTTAGAGACTGTAGCAGCTGGTGACATAGACGTCGTAGAAATCGATGCCGTAGTGGCTCTGCGCACCCCCGTCACCCCGAGGAACAGCCGTCACCATCGGTTCTCCCCGTAGTGGCGATCTGACACATTAGAGTGACTCGCACTAGCCGAAGCTCTCCGGTTGACTGCTACTCGAGCACCCCTCCCACGGGAAATGTCACTCAATAAGCTCGATGAATGATGAGTTGAAAACTTCAATGTAGACGAAAGATGAGTTGAAAGTCTTGATACTGATGAACGGGGAAAAAAACCTCAGAGTGAACCTGAACACTGTCTACCGATCCGACCCCCTCGGAAGTCGAAATCGATACACTCCCCTCCACCTCGACTGACTAATAGCAGTCGTGAGATGAGTCGTATCATCGAGCGAAGTATTACGTGACCCCGCAGGCAAAACACAAGATTGAGATAGCTTTTAACTTTCCAGTTCCAAGCTTGCGATTAAGACTACGTCTAGAGAGATACCCATACATGTATGTATGTATGCTTACAGATAAAACACAAAGTTTTCATTTTCAGTTTACAACGACTTTTGCATTTGTAGACCAAATTCATTAACCCAGTAACATAGTTTACGACGTCATAAAGTTATGATATTATTTAAAACAGGACCCTGAATTAATTTAAGTTTTGTTCAGAGTAACTGGTTATTTGGACATCTAGTTGGATTAGATGTTCTTATTTTAGTCACTTCTTTATGGGTAGTTAGTATAATTGTGCAACTGACAACAACGTTTTTATACTTACTGAGCGCAAAAATAACTGGGCCTGCTGGATAGGTTAACATTAATGTTGGAAAAAAGGGGATATACAGTGGCTTTCCATTAGGGTAGTCTTGTTTGTCTTCATATTCCTCCTGAGCCTTGAACTCTTTGTCGAAGGAGGCTTTGTGGTTATTTTGATTTTCGTTTATCTGACCAACACAAATTTGATCCATGCATGTAGTTCACAAATACTAAACTCGTTCTACAGTGCACCTACTAAGTAAACATTTTGTTATCTTTTTAATATATTGTATCGTTATAGGTGTACAGTTTACAACGGTTTTTGTTTGGACGCCAACTGCCGAAATTATTGTAAATTGCACAATGTATAAAAAACACAAAGTTTAAATTATTTGTTACAATTTTACAATTTGGTAACGAAATCCATTTGCAAATACCCTCAATGAATTATACAGACAATCCTCAGTGTAAGGATGATAATCAATTATAGCTAACCCTTTAAATGCCTAGCTCAAAATGGTGTCGTTTTATTGTTCAAAACCCAAATTAAAAAACCTGTTGAAAATCTATCCTGTAGTAATGTGTTGAGTAGAGCCTTTTGAAACAAATTATCACAGGGTAGGTTTTCAAAAGCATACGTTAGTTACAGGTTTAGCCTGACTTTGTTATTTTGATAATCTATTTTCAAATACCTTCGATCTTATTCCGTCCATCATACCATTCATTTGTTCAACAAACTCTTTTCCTGGAAGATTGAGATTGGCCAACTGATCTGTTATTGCACCAATGTCCATTGCTTCTAGATGAGGGTCCAACCCAACAGGAACTGTATTATTATGTAACAATATAGAGTTATGTAAATTATAGTAACTGATGTACTATTTTTGTGTGAACACAAGTGCAAAAACAAACCTAAAAGAGCACGTTTGTACCTGGGACAAATTACAAGGTATTTTAGTATAGTATATGGGAGGCAGGATGTAATAACATAATTTCAAGTTCATGGACACTATAGTTACTGGTGTATTTAGTTTTTGCATTAATACATGTGCAAAACGATACCTGAGACAGCTTGCTTGTACTGAACGTGTAGTTCAAGCTGTTTTATTATCGGCAAATCTGGAAGGCAGAATGATTTGTAGCACAGAGACACAAGCAGCGACAATGATACAGTATGATTCTTCCAAAGTGCTGTACTCTTCAGGTGAACGCTCGCTCCTCCAATGCTCATTTCAAGCTTTTTTACAAATTCACCTGAACAAACAAACATTGACACATGGATTTGTCCATACAGCCAGACAATTCATTTCACAACATTTTGTGCTGATTCAAATATGTTGCTTTTAAGATATAAATGTATAAACCGATTACAGTATCTACCCAAATATTGCCTTAAAAAACCCAAATATTAACACATCACAACTTATTAAAAAAGTTTTTTAAAGGACAATTAAAAACAAAAATAGAACAAGTGATATACCTATGATACGTAATGGGACTATGATTTGCTTTCAAGTTTACCTTTAGGAACCGTTAGACGTTGACCATTAAGGCTGACATTAACGTCGTGGTTTTCTGGATCAACTCTAACTACGAGTGAAATTTGTCCATCCTTTTTTATGGGTATGTTGACATTGCAGCTAAAACCAAGGCAGTCTTGATCCGGTGTGCAAATCAGATTGCTCATGAAGGAAAACCCATTCTGGAATTGGGGGCACACTGCAAAAATATTTTGCTGGCTGTTTTAAAACTTTATTAGATCATTATCTTCTGCTGTTTTAAAAATGAATTTGTTTTACCAATGGCGACAGTCGTTGTAAACTGTGCATTATGCAAGTTAAGACCAAACAAACTTTGTCACTTTGGCCAATGATGTCGATTAAAATGCCCTAAACTTGTAATACACAGTGGACATTCTTAATAATGTTGTTTTTGTTTGCCATTTGTAAACCAAACCTAAATTAAAGTATCCACTACACAGTAAATTTATGCATTTTAAAAAGAATTATCATGTGCTACACTCCAATTGGTCATTTTCACAACACGTATCTACAACATTACCTTTAAACATTGATGTTTTTAGTTGAGTTGTCAAGGCAGTTCTACCTCCAAGGGCTGATATACCTAACTGAGCTAGATGTTTTTCAATACCACCAGTTGCAAATGATTTCAACTTATCAATTGGAAATTTCTTCAACAAAGCAGTTGCATTTCCAACCAATCCATTAAGCTTTGGTATTCCTTTTAACCAATCAAATTTTATGCCCTTGACGTTGATGGCCGAGAAGAATGTCTTCAATTTCTTCCTATATAACAAAAAGAAGAAAATCGTATATTACGAATCAAAATCGTGACAGAAAAAGACATTATAAATTGTATTATAAAGATTTAAACAAAACAAACACCACAGCTATTTCAATACATTCCTGATTAATACTTACAACTAGTTTAATTTCGATAGAGAAGAATTTCTAACTGGTGATTGAATTTAAACTATACACAGACAAGAAAGTATCGCAACAACCCTAGTTATTCATACTGCTGGTGTTTGATTCGATGTGAGTGCTATTTTACGTGTGTGAACCATGGCATCTCAGTGAGTTTTGTAGAGCTAATATTGAGAATAAGAAAAAGAGTTGAAATGAAATTGTCGATAAAGAACATAATGTGGTTATGTTGAGAACAATTGAAAATATCCAGTGTGAAAACTATTACTGTTGTAGGTCTATCAGAATTCATAGGTTAATATTAATTTATGCCATCCTTAGAAAGGTCATCGAGTTTGCAAAACATCGAAAAATGTTAATATCTGGTTAACCTTCTCCAACTTAAATCACCTCCTGCTCAATAATTCGTCTGATCTGTTCTTTTGTAAGAATGTTACACTCGTGTAATGCCTATTCCAATTTATCAACAATTTGCCCTGGTTGAATTCTCTGACGAAATTTACGTTCACGAATGTCCCAGATATGCTCAATGGGATTAAGGCCTGGGCTTCTTGCTGTCCAAGGTAGGATAGTGACAGCCTCTTGACGCAGAAAATTTATAACATAATGTTATATTCCATATATACCGGCTTGTGGTTGAAAAAAATGATGGTCAAAATGAGGCACTACAACCCTGTCAACGATCTCTGTTTAGACTCGTTGGCCATTAACGTTGCACTGTTAACATAACTCAATTATAACATAGTCGCCGCTTTGTTCTACAATGTTCCAGGTGGCATATGTTATTACGTTGCCGAACACGTGCTCTACTATCTGATATGAACAACAGCAAGACACTCTCGTCAAACCAACGGATTTCACGTTGTGGCGCAATATTCCAGTGATTACGTGTTCAACACCATGCAATCTAACTGCCTTCACGTGAAAACGGGAGTCTTCAACTGATTTGATTCCAAGTACCAAACAAGTCGATCTTTAATCATTTACATCATGGTTTTACAAACGCAACTTGTTAAAGCAATTGGGCGATAAATGAAAGGATTAGTATAATTCTTTCCATTGTGCTATAGTGGTGGAAAATTACTTGTTTCCTATATTACATTAAACATATGAAGCAAAGTCTAGAAATACACTTCAAGTAAGTCTTTCAGCAACTAGTAGTGAACTACATCTGGACCAGTTGCTGTGTCATGGGCTTTAGAAAGAGCTGTATAAAGCACAGACAGTGACAATGTCACACTTTTGTCTTCACCATTTTTCTGACTAAAATCAATTTGACCTTTTTGCTACAGTTTTTAGAGCTTTTGTAAAGCAAGAACGCAGGCTATATAGTTTCTGCCATATTATACGCAATATCAGTTTTTAAAGTGATGCGGTCACTATAATTTTAAAATTTAAGATATTAAACGGTGTTTGTTTTTAAGCCTTGTCCTTGGTTTTGTTAAACATATTCCAGACTTTTCCTATGGGTGCTAAACACTCGCCAAGACCTGCGTATTTGGGTGTGAACTGTTCGCCGGGATTAGCGCTAGATTGGCGGCAGTTGTTTAACTTCTATGAAGTTAAATGTTTGATAAACTTGCAATTAGTTTTTTGTCTGGCTAAATGCTGTACGGCAAACGTCGTCAAACCAAGACTCTGTTAATGCTTAGAATTACAGTGGTGTTGGAATGGTCTCTGTAGCATTATCAATTCGTCGATCACTTGAATATGATCAGGTTGATCAGGCTGATCAGTCTAATTTTCAACTTGTTTATAAGTTGGTTTAGTTCGACAGAGGCCGGAAAAGGTTGCCCAGACTCTGCAAATTTGATCCCGAGGCCTATGTTCCTCGGGGATAGCTGCCAATATCTCAATAGCTCTAAATATTTCTCGAAGCGCAAAATGAGTATTATTACCCTGGTTATTAGATCCAATGTTTACTCAGTGTCAGTCCCAACTCCCTAGGGAGTATACAACCCAACCTGACTGTTAGGCGATAGACTGTTAGCATTCACATTACAAGCGTCTTCCATACCAAGTACCCAGTTATACTGCTGGGTGAACAGAGACACACTTCGGACAAAGCCACTTGCCTTGGGTGACACTTTTCAACCTATGTTTTAGTGTAGGGCAGGGCAAATACCCCAGATACACTCAGGAATCCAGTAAGCCGTGTGGGTCACCTATTCGGTAAGAATCCAGTAACGACGTTGCTGAACTCCGCCTGATTGTGATCAGTTGTGCTATGCACTGGACCACTTGCGACTAGGCCCTTAGCCACCACCCTTCTGGGTGGTAAAAAGAAGATCTGTTAACCAATTTGTGCGAGGGTAAACATGTTTGTTTTTTCAGTCGTCTCTCATGTCAAGCAGAGATACTGGTGACTTATTTTAGACCTTGTGCACACAGGGCAATTTTAGAAAATAACCAATGGCTTTAAAAATTAGAATACACAAACAAATGAGAAGGTTTGATACATGATGGCGTTTTTATGATAATGTGCTTTACGTTTTGATATATTTACACGGGGAAACGTCATTCTCCTAGTAATAGAAAAGTTATCAAATATCATTATCATTATAATAAAAAGAACTTAAAAATCTGTATCTCTCTTTTATGACAAACCACCAACTTCATTAAACAAAAGTTATCAGAAAACTGTATAAAAATAAAAATCCCAAAATTCCCCAAATAGCAAAAGTCACCACTTTAGCACCTAACTGATCTACCAGCGAAGTTTTGTTTAAAAACATCGAACAGTTTTTGAGTTCTGCACCGGAAACGAAATTATTATAGACGGACGGACGGATAGACGGACGCACCGTTACCAATATATGCCACGGGAAAGGGGGGAGGGGATAAATAAAAATACATGCCTAATGTCTGTAAAAAGACTTGTAACATCAGAAGTTCTGCCAAGCTTCCCCATAACACCCTTGATGAAACCTGGAGGATTTGCAAACGGGGAATTTTGTAAGTCAAACTTAGCAAGTTTTTTCATGACAAGTCCTAAAGTCCAGTCTGAATCAGCACGTTTTAGCTCTTTTGCAACAGGTTCGTTCAATTCAGAAACGCTGTGTTCGAAATCCGTAATTTGGCCTATATGCTTGAAAGTGAAATCATGGCACTCCTGATGCCATACAGGCTTTACTTTCAATGTGTTGACAAATGGCGATGGGTCCATGTAAAAGCAAAGGTCATCATTACTCGCAATGCTAGTTTTCTTCCTCACAGCCAGGTGAATGTGATCCCATTCACAACCATTTTTACCCTTGGATTTTCCAATCACATCTCCCATTTCATGATGAGTCTCTTCAGTGTCTTTCTGTTCTATATTGGCAATTATAATCTCGTACTGTTTGAAGTCTGCATCAGTGGGTTTGATAAGGATTTCACTGTCTCCAATCTTTGTCACCACACCGGACACTGGGCATATAACCTGCAAAAACACACCTTTTACAGTGTTTGATGTTTCTGATTTGTCATAAATGAAATCTGTTTTATAGATGTATTTAGTCTACAAACAGGGCTATTAAATAATATACACAATGAATAATTTGGCATTGTTTTTATTAACAATTTATCTTATCCGTACAACGTTAATCTATTTAAACCCAGAGCCTTTGTTGAGTTGTATTGCTTTACACTGTACACAAAAGTTTTGAAAACTTTTTGTTTAGTTTCATAAAATTGACCTTTTACAATTGTTTATTAGCCAATAGCAAAATTTATCAAAAATCCCTTGTAGTCAATAGATTTGAAGCTTAGGTTTGCTGTAAATGTCGCATAAGGCGAATGCTTATGGACAAAACACAGCCAAAAGCTTCCTTCTTTGGCTAGTTTCAAACAAAACCTTTATCCACTAATATTATGTGAAAAAAAAAACGTTGACAGAGGATAAACAGGTTAATAGACTGATTAAATTGTATGTCATTCAGACAGTGACAAACTACATGTTATATTTAGAATGACACTGTCTGAAAATGTATATATTCTGTCACTTTGCGTGGTTGAGTCTTGTGCGGCTTTTAAACCTAGCCCTCAGAGTCAGGCACCAAATCTTCAGCACTGAGCAGCCCAGGCCCCCGTTTTACAAAGACAACAAAAATTTACGATTTCGTAAATCATATCACTGGGTTAATGGATTCGGTTTACAAATAAACAAAACATTGTTGTAAACTGTGCACTTCCAAAGACAAACAAGTGTTTCTTTGGAAAGTGCACAGTTTACTACGATTTTGTGCAATTGTCAATCTAAATTCATTAATGGAATGTCATGGTTTAAGACATCGTAAAGTTATGACGTCTTTGTAAAACAGGGGTCAGCACTGTAACCATTCAGCCACTGGAACTTCACTCACACTCCTAGGGTCAACATAGCCATTAGCTTGTGAACAGCTCATCAGTGGCGGTGGCTGCTGCCGAGGCTTTGAACTATTACCTCACTGACGTCTTTCTTCCTTGTATTTAACGGATTTTCCTCTGGGTCACGTTTGATTTGCTCTCGTATACATGTTAATGAAATATAATAATTATCTTGTGTTGCAAATAAAAAGTGTCTTTAGTATCTAGCAACATATTATTAACTGTTATTAATTTGTGCAACCGGGCAAACAAACACACAGTTGACATACCAACACATTTATCCGCATATATCTGATGTCAAAGTCACGCTTTTAAAGTAAGGTTTTGATAAATTATCGATGCAATGTAATTTTTTGTATTGTTTCTGGCGCAAGTTATTTTGCATGAAGGGTGAAGTGCTTTGCAACCACTTAAACTAAGCAAAAGGAACTCATACAGTGTTCCTTTGACAACCACAAAATGTTTGCATTTTTTCCATAAACCAAAGATAGACAAAACTGCACGCTGACCGCCCATCAGTTTGTGCAACGTGAACTTATTTGTAGAAACAAAGTTGCAAAAGTAAAAAACCACACCTGACATGACTTAAGCTACAAATGCTTTTATTATTGTGAAACTTTTAAAAGGGTATTTTTGTATCAAATTTATATAAAATTCACAAATTCGGACCTTGAAATTCAAAACTTTATCCCTAACCTTTACATTTGAACAATAGGATATACAAAATTAGCTTGACTCTACTGCAAACACAAGTTACCGTATAATATCTACTGCACATAGTTTTAAATAAAAGCTATATAGTATGTATAAAATTGATACACAGCTAAGATACATTTGCGTTACCTTCCACCCTTGCTTCAAGATGAGATCGATTCCTGTGGTGTTGTACACACTTCTAGTTTCTGCTGGGTAAATGCCTTTCCCGCATTTACTGTCACTTGGTCGTCTTTGACTTGGGAACGACGGATGGAATTTAGACCCAAAAACTGATTGAATGGTCGATTTGACTTTTTCCCA
>JAULCD010131625.1:0-11236 GCA_032361085.1 Calliostoma canaliculatum
GTCATATAATTTCATATCAGAATTTTATGTTGCATGAACTACATGATCCTTATCAAACTTTGAGTAGTATACATAAGACAAAGTTTGAAAATAGTGCTAAGGATCAAAACAAACATTATCTAAAACACTACTGTTTCAAATTGAACCATAAAAATCACTGTCATTTGTTGTTTTACAGAACAATGTGTAAAATTACAAGACCTTATGAAACACAAGTCACTAATGTCTAAAAATAGCATTAACCCTTAAAGTGCTGATTTAATTGTAGTAGAATTTAAAACTGTCTATACTTTTGAAATCCTATCCTGTGGTAATTTGTTTAAAAGAGCTCCATCGGAGCACTTTCAAACAATTTTTCACAAGTTAGGTTTTCAGCAGACTATTTAAATAGGAACTTTCACATTCAAACTGATATATGCTCAGCGTGGCAAATGGGAGGATGGGGCCACTAAAAATAGGACACTCTTGCTGGAAGGGTCTTGCAAAAACTACACGCGGGAAGGGTCAGATTTTTAATACATGTCTGCGCCACCAAACTCCTATCCACCCCTGTAATAAATGACCGGTCCCTTAATTCTATGAAATTTTGACCCCAAGTTCATTCTGTTGTATCGTATTGTTTGCAGTTTGAAATTCGGACCTAACAAAAAAAACAAAAAAAAACTATTTTTGACGGAAATATCTGTTGGTCATAAAACTGCAAACAATACGATACAAAAGAATCAACTAATGTATGTACTCACAAATGAATTGGAATTTTTGCGAGCAACTATAATCGCACCAGGTGATTGTTTTGGGATTCATTTGGCCATCGCCGCACATGTTGGGGGTTTCCGCTTCGTTTGGTTCACCTGCTTTCCAGCCCTTATCTTAACGGGAGACTCTTGTTCCGTCCATCCAGCCCCACGAGTTGTTAAGATTAAAGGAAAGCCCGATCCAAGCATAGCCTGTCCGGAAATATACAAGTGTTTTACATGTGAAGATGGGAGTTGGGGATAGCGCAGTGGTTAGCGTGCCAAACTTACCAAGATGTCGAATCCTGCCCAGGGGGCTCGGTGTCTGTCTCTGTGTTGGAAACATGTCAACACAGTGAGGACAGATTGCAATAAAGTGTAACACAGTAACAGATTCCAGCCAAAGCTCGCAGGTTTCGCTACAGCACAAAACTACATTGGTGATGCAGGCTTTCCTCCTGCCGTAAACCCTGCCGCCGCTATATAACTTAACAATTGTTGAAAACGGCGTTAAACCACAACTCACTCACTCATGAGTTGACTTTGCCATTAAAGGAAGTCCGCTCCATGAGTTATCTTTCATAAAGGAATTTGAAACGTATGACAACTGGTCAACTGGTCAAGCGATTGCACGGCCAAACGGAAATGTTGACAACTGCCAAAATCATTGTAAAAGTGGCTGGTATTTACATAATGTGTTCATATCTATTGATATTTGTTATTTTTAAAGATTTTTCACTGGAAAAAATGTATAGAAATAATTCTGCGGATTTCCAGTGTTTATAGCTTACCTTTAAAACGAGATTTCCTTGCAAAAGAGGCCGTAAGACTCCGCCTCTCCTCTGTGTGAAGTTTGGCCAGCGTCCCTCCAGTGGACCGACAGACTAAGAGTGCATCTGCCCAGGACTTTTCTAGTCGGTACAGTTTCAAGACCATAGATGTCTGACCTCTCGTGACCCGTTGGTAGCCTCTAGGTAAAACTTCTAAAAATACACACAGACGGATCAGTGACTGATAACAATGTGATAATTTATGAAGACGTATTTGTGATACATTTATGACTTAGGGGCTTAAAGTCGTTTTTAAAAGTGTTTTGTTATCTTGCGCCGGACAGGTTTGTGGCGCTGGGCATCCTGAATAAATACATGCTATGATATCTTCATTAATCTACCTTAAATAGCCCTGTACACAAGCAGCAATTTTCGTAGGACATCACTGGTTCGTCTTCACGGAAGAATAAATGTTCAACGTTATGTCAATGATGTCTGGGATCCTGTTGTACGCCCGATATTCCAACAAGAGGGTCCACAACTTGAATTTCAACAAGACAACGCTAGACCTCACATTGCCAGACTTTCATTGGCATTTTTGAACGGGCACAATATCCGAGTTTTGCCCTGGCCATCCAAGATTCCAGACTTGAATCCAATAGCACATTTGTGGGACATTTTGGGCCGAAAATTTAGAGAGCGTGCTCAAATGCCCCAACATCTGGATCAATTGCATCAAGCGTTACAGAAAGAATGACGCCGGATGCCAGCTCGCAACATCAGCAATCTGATCAACAGCATGCCACGGCGATGCCAAGCTGTTAGTGATAACCCTTGAGGACATACACGTTACTGACTAAACTGATTTTTCATCATTGCGACCATAAGAAATTGGCTTTGCTAATATGTGTCAATAAAACCAAGTTTCACTTTGAAATGGTGTTCCCTTATTTTTTCTCTGAGTAAAGTATTACCAAAACAATTAATCCTTACACATACATGTAAAACATTCAGGATATGTATATGTTAGCGGCAATAAGGAGAATTAGGCAATATTGTTACTTCCTAGGCAATAGTGTGCTTCCTAGGCAGTAAGTATATTGCCTAAACTATTCAGGCAGTAAGCTTATTGCTTAGAAATTTAGAAGGGAATTCCCCTTGTTTCCTAAGGCAGTAACACTACTGCCTATGCGTGTTTTCTACCACACATCGTAATCATAACATACCTTTTCTAAATCTATACAGGTGAATAACATTTGTAAACTAATACATATTTATCTGAAACAAAGTTTGGCTGAGAATCTCATAATAAATAAATCAACTTGTGATTAACATTATTAAGTCAAACAGGTCAGCTTGTGATAACAACTCACCAATTACTTGCTCTCAGCTTGTATCTCACATATGTAGGTTAGGCAAGAGGCATTATCACAAATGTTCAGCATGGCAGAGAGTAATTTTAAACAGGATATTTTGTCCAAATACCGCAGTGGTAAAAGCCGTAACACCCAAGACAGACAGCATTATTTTGATCTTATACCAAAAAAATTAACACGGCAAATTTGATGGCAAGGCATCTTACAGACTGAAGAACAAGTTTAATATTTTGAAGGTTGCTGGTGTGGAACGACTGATTGACGAAATGGGACTAAACGGTGAGGTTAAAGTTTGCTGTTTCATTGAATAATTAGTAGTAAGGTTCTCCTTGGCATGCCTAAAGCGGGAGACACTGTGTATGTCAATCTCCCAAAATTTGACAGAGTGAAAGGTGACACGAGAAACCTGATTGGTTATATTTGTAACGTTAATGAGAACGGGGGGTGTTCAATTGCCACAAAACATGGTTTGCTTGATAGCAAATTTCGGAACAACCAATTTGGAGTCTCACGAAAACCATTACTCAGCGAAGATGGCATTGCTGTGGACACAACTCTATCTCTGAGAGAGGCTGTTAAAAAGGAGTCTTTATTTGGGGGTCAGGGTATACAGAAATGTAACTGTACTTCAAATTCTCAATGTGTGACAATGAGATGTAAATGTAGAAAAGCAGAGGTATTGTGCAATAGTAGGTGTCACCACTCTGGACCATGTGGGAATAAATAAGACATAAAAGCCACAACCTGTGTGTAAATACGAGCACCTTGTTGAAATAAATTTAATTTTAAACAATAAATGTTGTTATATATGACATTATGATACCAACAAAAGATTGGAATATTTGTTAGGCAGTAGCCTTACTTCCTGCTTTAAAATTCAGGCAGTAACGTTATTTCCTAAGGCTTTAACATTACTTCCTGACTCAAAAGGCCATGTACACTATTGCCTAGGAAGTACACTATTACCTAGGAAGTAACACTATTTCCTAATTTTCCTTATTGCCGCTAACATATATACCAACGTTCTTTCACAAAAACACCTAACTTCAATAAATTATCACTAAGTAATGAGTCTCGTCGGGGTTTCTAAAGTACAAAAGCACGCTCTAAATTAGTGCTATAATTCTCACATGCGGCACACACGCCACTACTTAGTCAAACAATAACAGCGCAAAATGCTCTGAAGCAACCACAACAATGTCAAACACATGTTATACATAGTTCAAAATATCTTTTACACTGTACCGTTAAACCCTGAAACCATCAAAACATCATATAATTCTACACATTTCTTTTAAACTTAGTGACTGACACCCATTACCTGAAGATGACGTGCGACATTGTCACAGTATCGCTAACAAGAAAAACACGGCGTGGTGTAACCCATCTGTTCATCGACTACACTGACACGTGGTAATAGGGAAATCTACTGCCTACCCACAATTCTCAGATTTTGGTTATTCTTAAAAATGAATCCAGACGAAACGAAACACTGCCATAACTTATTTTCCAGTCTCAGTACAAACAAACAGACATATGCACAACCGGACGATCACCTTTTTAAAGGCTAACTCCCGGATCCTATATTTTCTTTTTATATATTAGGCCTATGTCACCTTCCATATTTTTACACAATTATTCCTAAATACGGATCCCAACGTATTACTATAGTGATAGGCTCTCCTTTCGTTTGTTGTACGTGCATAGCTACATAACATCTCGGTTTATACTGGAAAATTTGTTACAATAGCATACACAAGACTTTCTACCATCTCTCTGTACTTTTTAACATCAACAATTTCTTTATCTTCAGAAAAGATTAACTTTTGTTAACAATGAGTACCTCTAGACTTACAGTCTTCTATACCATATTTTGTCAACAACTTTTTCAAATAGTGAGATTAATTCATTTTCACTTCACCATTTTCAAGTGAAAATTGTATATCTAAGAACCATGATAGTTGACCTAAATCTGTCATTCTGAGTCTTGTACTTAGCATGCTTTTCACACCTAACCGAATATCTGTGTTGCTTGCAGCAATGATTATGTCATCTACCCAAACTAGTACAATAAGGATGTTGTCCTCGACATTTCTAGTGAATAGACATGGGTTAGCCAGGGACTGGCTGAAACCTTTCCTCTAGAAGATGATCATGTAAAACATTGTTCCAGTTGCGTCCACTTTGTTTAAGACTTTTTTAAACGTCAAACAAAATTCCATTTTGAAAACCCTCTGGCTGTTCCATATACAACTCACAATCAGTAGGTGCATTGAGATATGCTGTCTTAACATCCATCTGGTGTAAATACAAATCATACTGTAAAGCTAATTGCATGATAGCCTTAACCGAGGTCATCCTAGCCGTGGGTGCAAATGTTTCATGGTAATTTACACCTTCTTTCTGACTATAGCCCTGAGCTACATATCTAGCCTTGTATCTAGTTGAACCACCTGAATTGTCCTTATGCGCATACACCCATCGTCCTCCCACTGCTTCTCTACTCTCTGGTAAAGTGAACACTGAGAATGTTTCATTCTCTCTTAAAGACTCCATTTCATCCTGCATAGCTGTTTTCTACTTATTAGCATTTGGGGCTGACATAGCTTCCTCATAGGAATTAGGAATCCCTAACACTATTCTGCAACAATAGTCAACACTCTGATTCACTGTGTCAATGTCATCGTCAGACTCATTCATCATATAGTCATCAAAGCGTTTAGGCAATTTACTCTTTCTACGAGGGAACTTTTGCTTCTTGTCATTTCTACCGTCGACCCTAGCATCATCCTCGTTACCAGTGCCTCCTGCCTTGCCGTCACCTTTTTCATGATTCACACTATCATCATCATCGTCACTTGCGTGATCACTCACACTATCATCCACACTGTCATGACCTTTGTTTGAAGTCTCGCTATCGTCAGCACTAACTGTCGATCGTCTCGGCTTTGGAACCATCTTGTGTCCATCGTCCGTAAACTCGACAAGTCGACATTTCTTGACTACCTTTGTCTCAGGAAAATACACACAATAAGCTGGACTACCCTTGTCATACCCTACAAAAATGCCCTTTTTGCTACGAGGATCTAACTTCTGTTTTGGCAAGTTCTCATACGCATAACACTCTGAACCAAAGATATGCATGTTGCTAACATTGGGTTGTTTCCCAGTGAACAAGTAAAAGGGTGTCTGACTCGTTTGCTGACTATAACATCTATTCCTAATGTAAGCCGAAGTCATCACCGCATATGTCCACAATTCCTTTGGCAATTTTGACTCAACCAACATACATCTGGCCATTTCAAATAATGTATGCCAACCACGCTCAGCAATGCCGTTCTGATGTGGGAATATGGGTCAGTTTTCTCATGTCTAATTTTGTTATCTAACCAAACTTTCTGAAACTCTCTACGTGTAAACTCTGTTTCATTGTCACTTCTAATGGTCATAACATTACCATCAGGAGCAGAATCAGCTAGAAACTTTTTAAAAGCTTTCACAGCATCAATTTTGGATTTTAGAAAATAAACAAATTTCAGACTGAAATAGGAGTCAGTAAATGTGATAGCATATCTAAAACCTTCTCTAGCTGTTGGGGTAATTGGGCCTGCTAAGTCGGTATAGACCAACTCTAAAGGACTTTCAGCCTTTCTACTACAGACACCATTCTTTGTACTAGTTTGCTTTGCCTCTACACACGTCTCACATTTGAAACTTTCCTTAACACTTATTTTCATACCTGAAACAACTTCTTCTAGTTTCATTACATCAGACTGATTACAATGATCAAGAACTCTATGCCATGTGTACATATCACAAGCCTTAACATTGTTAACATTGTTTATACAATAGCAACTAAAGAAATACAGTCTCTCTTTCTCCACAATGTTGAACTTTGTGCTATCTTGTGTCGTCATGTGTATTTCTTTTGGTTTCTTTCGACACGTTGAGTCTGTATGTCCATATTTCCTGCAATGCTCGCAAAACTTCATCTGGTAGCTGTTCTGATTCTGTGCTGTATTCTTTAAGTTTGAAGTACACTGTCTTGCCATGTGTCCGTATTTCTGACATTTGTAACATTTGTATGTTCTCTCTGCAGCATTCATTAAGCCATCTGACTCACATGTGTGAAATGTTTCTGTGTCCTCAAAACTTCTCAATTTCACTTTAAATTCTTAAAAAGTATTATCTGCATCACTTTGTGTTATAACGACTGAAAATGGCTTTAAACTGTCTGGCAGGCCATTCAAAACCATGGCCACTATTAAATCATTACTAATGGTTTCACAGGCATTCCTCAGAGCAGTCAAAAATATTTCCGTTCTAATTATGTAGTCGGTGACAGTTTCATCTTCAAGTTTCGATAATGATGTCAACTCCGTGTACAACGAAATCAAACGAGGTTTTCCGGTCCCCGCATAATATTCCCTAAGTATCTCAAGGGCTTTTCGTCTGTTGTCCGCGGCCTCTCTCATAACCAGCGCCAAAGCTACCTGAAGTTCTTTCAACTTGCTTTCTGACACTGGGAGGTATGCAATTAGGTTCATTTCAATATCTGGCAATTCTGGATTCTCCCCCGTTTCTTTAAGATAGGATCTACTGAGATGATCTGCTATCAGCAGTTCTTTTCCAGGACGATACTGGACGTTGAGGTCATACCTCTGTAGTGTCATCAGAATCTTCTGAAGTCGAGGCGACGCATCATGCAGTGGCTTGTTGAAGATAGCTTGTAGCGGTTTATGATCTGTTTCTACATCCACTTGTCTCATGTACACATACTGGTGGAACTTTTGACATCCAAAAGAGATTGCCAACATTTCCTTCTCTATCTGCGCATAACGCGTTTGGGTATCCGTGAGTGCTCTTGAGGCGTATGCGATCGGCTTTCCCTGCTGCAGCAAAGTAGCTCCGAGACCTGTAGAGCTGGCATCAACTGACAAGGTGAGTGGTACCTTAGGGTCGTAATATGCTAAGACTGGTGCTTGTGTGGCTAATGACATCTTTTGGGCTCTCCATCTGAACAACTGCTCTCACTTTCTCTGGGTCTGGTCGTAAACCTTGACTTGTGATCTCGTGACCCACGTACTGTACTCAATCTACTCGAAACTTACATTTCTCTCTGTTAAGTTTCAGATTGTACTCTCTAGCTAGCTGAAGAAGCTTGACGAGACGAGCATCGTGTTCTGTTGTGTGGGTATCCCACACTAGTATGTCATCCATGATCGCTTCCACTCCTGGAAGATCTTCCACCAGGAGATGATCTGTTGAAACACCTCAGGTGCTGATTTTATTCCGAACAGCAGTCTCGTGAATCTGTATCGTCCGAAAGGGGTATTGAAGGTACACGATTTTAAGGACTCTTCGTCGAGTCAGATTTGCCAAAACCCAGACACTGCATCCACTTTGGAGAACACCTTAGCTTCTGGCATCACGGCTATCACTTCTTCGATAGTATTTAAAGGAAAATGTTCCCGTCGTATTGCTTGATTCAAATTCATAGGGTCCATACAATTCCTAATTTTCTTCGGTTTCACCACTACTGTCATGCTGTTAACCCAGTCTGTGGGTTCTATTTGCCTAATGATGACTCCTGACTTCTCCATGCGCTCAAGTTCTGCTTTTACTTGATCTCGTAGCGCAACTGCCATTGTGCGTGGCGGATGAATCACTGGTGTATGGTCTGGCTTTAATTTGATAGAGTGCGTTCCGGGGAGACATCCCAGTCCTTCAAACACATCTTGATGTCCATATCAGCAGGTGAAGAATGTGTGGTTTCCTCCACTGAGTACACTCGTTCGACTAATCCAAGTTTCGAGCATGTTGACCCACCAAGCACTGAAATTTCGTCAACGTTTACAACATTGAATGTGATATTATGTGTGGTATCTCTACCCTTGACTGCACACTTCAGCGTGACCACTCCCTCAATGTGCATTCTGTGCCCTGTGTATCCTTTAATTTTTCCTGAGATTTCTGTTTTGACTAGAGGTCCTTTGAACACCTTGTTCAGTACACATTTAGGCAATACATTGCATTTCGCGCCAGTATCTAACTGAAACTTTACAGTCCAGCTGTTTATGTTGATATCCTGTAACCACATTGAATCCTCATCTCCACCGATGAGAGCTATCATGCCCAAGGAAAGTTCATTCTTCCCTGGTTCTTCATATTCACCATATTGTTCATCATACTGTTCATCCATATGAAACACCTTACTGGTTTGGTTAGAATATCTCTGCTTTGATCCTCTTGACCTTGATCCTCTATAGCCGCGTCCTTGTGGCGCATATCCTGATCTACAAACTGTCGCGTAGTGTCCAAGCTTTCCACACTTAAGACATGTGCGACCTTCAGCTGGGCATCTGACTGACTGGGGATGATTCTGTCCACAATTAGTACACTGCATGTTTGACGTGTGTGCTCTGTATGTCCTTGACGTACCTCTTGTGCTGCCACCTCTGTGACTGTAACCTCTACTTGCCTTAGCTCGCCTTTCTACATTCACTGCATTTACACTTTGTGTTTCCATGCTTTTCAACTGTTTCTGAGAAACTTCGAATGTTTGAGCTATCTCTGATGCTCTTTGTAATGTTAATGTTGAGCCTTCCTCTATACACTTTTCTCTCACTTTAGCCTGTTTAGTTCCAAATACAACTCTGTCCCTTATCATTTCTTCCCAATCAGTGAAGCTGCAATCTCGTGCCAAAATGCGTAACTCGGTCAAGTACTCCTCAAACGTTTCAGATTCAGTCTGAGTTCTACTGTGAAACTTGTACCGAGAGAATACCTGGTTTGATTTGGGTGCAACGTGTTGTTCAAATCGATCATAATATGACTTCAACAAAATTTTATCATCTTCACTCATATTCCAAGTTGAGAAAATGTTTCTACCTCGATCACCAACCCAAATCATGAGATAGTTGCACTGTTGTGCTTGCGACTTCTTTGAGAGCGGTCCACCAAACATAAACTCCGCGTGATTTCTGAAAGTTTTCCTGCTTGCGGTAAATCTCCACTGTCCCAGTTCATTTTCGGGTGAATTCCGCTGTCATTCTCCATATTCACTAGTACTAGTAAGTGTTCTTACTGACTTCCTACGTGCGTTTTCCAGCTTTTTAGACTGGCGATGACGCTTATTTTTCTAGATATTCGCCGCTTCTGACACCATGTTATGTAACACAACAACTCAACAGTATGGCGGGTTCAGGAAGTGCTTTACTGCGCATGACTGTCAGATTACATGCCGCATACAACAAGTATAAAAATGTCGCTTAACACATGCACAATAACAATACGTAACAGTAATCGGTTAACGTCAGAATTGAATGTTACATGTATATTCCCTCGTTAGAATACATAACCAGGTTACCAATGTTTTTCAACCCTTACGTACCAATTGATCGTGATTGCTATTTAAAAGAAAAGTGATCAAGCTATTTTGAGCATAATAAATTCATTATCTATTTTTTTCAGGTCGCTGTGTATAAACAAGGTGATGATCTACGCAAGTCTACGCTTCCACAACCACAATTTATTACAAGCAACATTGCGTAAAGCAGTGTTTGAAAAGTTCTTATCGGTTATTTCCACCATATACACCTTTTCAGTACCGCTGACACCGCTTACTATATAATTAATACTAAGTTAGAAGACATGAAAAATTTGTATCGCTCTCGCCAAAATCAGTTCATCGAGTAATGGCTGCGTCACGTGATAAACTGTCAGCGTCAAAAACGTCAAGGTAATGAAAGTTTTAAAACGGCTTTCTTGTTGGTAATGACAAGAAATACAGATTGCATTTCAATAAAAAAAAAATCGTTTAGTTGCAGCTTAAATACAAATGTAATCATTTTGTTTTATGTCAATTCAAGTGATGCAAATCTCTTACCGTTATTTTCTAATGGTAATAAAGAACAGCCGTTCCTTTTGCCCCAAATGAGAATAGTTAATTTACAGCAAATTGAAAAGTTTTTAAAATGAAGTTCAAAAGACTTTTTAAAATATTTTGGCATCTTAGAAACGAAATAAAGTATGCTCTATCGTCATGTGTCTTCTGATAAAATACAATCTCATTAAACCCAGTCCTACACGCTCCTTTAGTTTTCTCGCTCCATTTATCTCGAACTCTCTACCCTGCAGCCTTCGAAATAGTTCATCACTTCTTCAGCTTAAAAATTCTCTTAAGACTTTTCTTTCAAAAAAGCCTGTTTGTAAATTTTTATCTCAGCTTTAATTACTTTATGTGCAAATTTCAATGTAGTGTCACAGTATGGATGTTAGTTTGACTGATGTGTGTCAGCGCTATGAGTTTATCTTTTTAAAGATTTTGCGCTATATAAATGCTATCCATTATTAT
>JAULCD010131736.1:0-11236 GCA_032361085.1 Calliostoma canaliculatum
CAGACACACACACACACACACACACACTATTGTTCTAAGCTTTATAATTGACATAAAAACAGGTGCATTACGTAAACAAATAAATGTATTATTATTATTTTTATTATATAATTGACTTACAAAAACTATTGTTCTTAGCTTTAAAATTGACATAAAAAACCAGGTGTATTATTTGTTTCTTTATTGTATGCAACAAAATAATCTTAAAAGTGTGATAACGTATGTAAAAAAAAACAGTTGTATAATTCCTTATTAGTTATGTAAAGAAACACTAAAATACCCACACACATATTATTAATGGATTTACTTTGTTTTTAAAGGTGTTGCAGAACCTCGGTTTTTGATCGTGGACATGAAAAGACGAACTGCGTTCATTACAGATGGCAAGAGAAGGTTATACAGAGGAAGCTTCAACAACAAACAGCTAATTATTTGGGAGAAAATAGGAATAGGTTTCTGTGTGCATATTGATACACAACACAGGTGAGTCTGTTATGTAAACAAAAGGGAATTGTTGTTAACGCCATATGAAGCTGGACTTGCTTGGAAGTTTGGAATGTATATAATACGATGCATTTAGTATCAGTGTGGTTTTCAGTTTGATTGTCAGTTTCCAGTTGTATAATGTTATAAACTAATAACAAGTGAGTGAAAAGGCTGAAAATATTTATTTTCCTCCTTCGATTCAAAATTGAATGGACATGAACATGATGAACACTAACAACATAAAACAACAAGAACAGACAATTAATAAAAACAACTCGCTTGAATTACAGCTAAATGTTTGACTAGCTATTGGTCACTACAAATTATCAAAGCATTCATGAACAGTAGTAACAGAAAGAGTAAGTGAGTGAGTAAGTTACTGTTTAACGCCGATTGGGCAATATTACAGCGATTAGCGGCGAGACATTTCAAATGTTTAGAAGTTTAATAAAAGTTGAAATGTAAAGGGTTGTATGGATTTAACTGTAGAGGTTGAAAAATTGAATTTAAAAAAAGTATTAATTGAGAAAATTTAGATGGTATATAGTGATAAAGATTATTTTAAGAATAGGTAAGAAATTGTATCTTGTTAAACATTTTAATTCCCTAAGGACAATCTAAAATGCTTACAGCACTAATGTAGATAAAATAGAATTTAAGTTTTGTGGTTTACCAAAAAAGAATCGTAATTTTGCCCGAACATTCCAGGAGAATGTGGTAGATTGTTAGTGAACACTGGCAGGGAATACATGTTACGGGATCTTCACCTTTCAAAAATGTGACAATGAGTGTAAATACTGTGACAAATACGACAACGTCATAGCACGGAAGCTTCGTGGTGGGAATATTGAGAAAGAGGATGATAGCCAAGAGGAGGCTGGATTTCGTTAAGTTTGTTATGTTGTTGTTGGTCCCAGCGGGATTTCCTTTGCTGCTTATTATAAGTTCTGATGGTTGGTTTGCTGTCTGTATAACAACATTTAGTAAATGAAATGTGCTGCTGCTGTATAAGCCTTGCTGTCACCCCTGATGCCTATGTGGCATGGCAACCAGCAAAATATGATGTTGTATTGGGCAAGACAAAATGATTGATGGATAGTTAAAATATCCCTCACAATGGGATGATCCGAGTTACAATTTTTGTTTGCCTACAGTCAAGACAGCAAATCAGAAAATTGAACACACTTAGTTTGTTTATTGTGATGAAGAGAAAGAAAAATGGCCTTAGCTTCCGCAGTGAAAATAAAACGGCCATCATGCAGCCTGGAAACTATTACCCTAAAGAGAGTGACAATTGCAGCTGCCACTGTAAGACCCATCCGTAGACCCATCAGTGTATATTGCCTTGGGATCAGCAAACTGACGACGTAATTCGTTAAACTCCCGTTAAAATATTTAATCATTAATATGTGCTTTTTAATCTTAAGTGAGTTGTAAATCTACGTTAGGTTTATCCAATTGCCACGGTGGAATGGTCAGCAAACTGGGTTTTGCAATAAATAAAAGATCAATATCTGCATTGTCAATGTGTGGTATACAAATATGAAGCAGGGAAATTGTGTTAGGTTTAGATGAATACCACTGTGTATATTCAGGGTCAAATACACATTTGAAGGCCGGATTAGAGAGGTTAAAGTTAAGTTTAGTTATGTACAGTCAACCCTCGTTAATGCGGACGCCAGTAATCCGGTTTCTGCACCTTCCGGACAGACTCAAGCTGTAACCAACTTTGTCAGTCAATGTAATTCATTTTAGCAAACCGGACATTTCACTATTCGGACGTTTTTAACGACAAACGACACCGTCCGCATTAACGAGCGTTGACTGAATTGTAATGCTAGTTTAATGCGCCGATCTGCAAGAGGTGGCCCTCAGTTTTGACATACAGATTTTCAAAAGGAGATATTCTGAAGGACCCAAGACAAAGCCTGATACCTTGGTGATGGATTGTGTCCAACATTTAATATAAAAGGAGCTAACGGAACCATATATTATGGTTCCGTAATCCAGTTTTAAGCGCGTGAGAGATCTGTAGAGATGATGAGGGGTTTCTTTATATCCATCCTACTTAGAATTAGATGTTTTAGGTGAGGGATGAACGACATATTTTTTCGAAAATAATGTTCAGGAACTTGGCCTCGGGCACAGCTGTAAGTTGTGTTTTATCTAGAAATAGTTCTAAATATTTATGTAACTTACGTTTGTTGCAAAAGTGCACACGGTGTGTTTTAGATAGTAAACATGAAAAACCATTTTGCATTGACCACTTAAAAAAATTGTTCAGGAAGAGCTGCAATTATATTTTCAATTTTGATATATTTTGTACTTTACAAGAGACACCCAAAAATCATCAACAAATAGCGAGCCATCAGTATTATCATTGAGGACTTTAGCAAGACTAATGGTTTTAATACTGAATAGCGTTACAGATAATCATAATACTAATAATAATTCCTTGTGGGACACCCATTTCCTGGTCATAAAAAACGGAAAGCGTGAAGTCCACACGAACTTCAAATATGCGATCGTACAAAACGTTGGTAATAAAATGAGGCATGCTACCTCGTAAATTTAAATACATATTTTAAGATGCCAGGCTTCCACAAGGTGTCATATGTTTTTTTCTAGGTCGAAAAATATAGACAGATCATGTATTCATGTATTCATGTGCATCTCTGATAAAATATTCTAAGCGAACGAGGTGATCGACGGTACTGTGCTGTTTACGAAATCCACATTAAATAACAACTGATTGGATTTCAAGTACCAAACGAGTCGATCATTAATCCTCCGCTCCATGGTTTTGCAGACACAGTTAGTTATAGCTATTGAACGATAATTGGATGGATCAGTGTGATCTTACCAGGTTTAGTAGTTGGCACAATTGTAGCATTGTGCCATGAGGGTGGAAATTAACCAGTTCTCCGTATTATATTTAAAATATGACTAAACATCGGACAAAAAACACTTCAGGTGAGTTTTTCAGCAATTGGTAACACATTTCATTTTGATCTGTTGCTGTATCATGGGCGTAAGAAGTAGCTGTATAAGGTCGGACCATAGAAAATGATCATTGGTGCACTGACCAAAACCAATTGTATGCTATTCCTGCTGTTTCTAGTGTTTTGGAAATCAGGAACATTAGAATTGCTGGCTATAGCTTTCTGCAATTCTATTGGCAATGTCAGTTTGGAAAGTAATATCGATCACTCTCATTTTGTTCTAAAATTTATTTTCTAAATAAACCCTCGCCAAGACTATCGTCTACGGTGTGAGCTGTCCATCGCGCCTTAGCTCTAAATTACAGGCAGTGGTTTAATCTCCATGAAGTTGAAGGTTTACTGAACTTAAGTTCATTTTTTTCTGGCTTTGATAGCTTGTTAATGATTTATTTGCCGTGGTTTTAGGTATGGTCTCTGTAGCAATATTAATAGTATCAGGCTTGTTTTCAATTTGTTTGTAAATTAATTTAGTTCGACAGAGGCTGGCAAATGTTGCCCAGTCTGCCTATGAGAATTTCCACCGAGGATTATTTTCCTGAGGGGAAGCTTTCATTGGCCCTAACACCACTAGAAATGCAGAAGCAGTTGCTGCATAAGACAGACGGTCAGTCACAGCGACCAATTTATGGGCATCTACGAAATAGATGTTGTTTTCAGTATTTAATTTTAGGATTTTCTGTTTCCGAATGAAGTAAGCAAATAACTTTGACGTTGCTGAATGCGCAACTTGACAGTTTGAACATTTCGGTGCACTTTCACATGTTCTCATGGTCCTTTTCCCCACATGAGTGGCAGACCATGTAAGTACTTTGACATGCGTGAACCATGCCCAAACTTCTGGCACATAACAGGGGAGTAGGAACATAAAGTTCCACATGAATGTTACAATATCCAACTCTAGTAGATGAAGGAGGAGGTGATAAACCGAACTCCAACAAATAGGTGTTTGACGGGAGAGTCTTGTTACCATCCTTGAATGTGAAACGTTTAACACGTATCACACCTTGACTGGATAGTTAGGTAACCAACTCTTTCTTCCTGTTTCTGACAATGCCCTTCAAGGAACAGTGCGCAGTGACCTTAGTTGCCACTCCAGCTAAATAATATGTTTTAAGAAGATTCAGTGCTTGTTGTTTGATAGCCAGAGCGGAGTTTTGTGAAGTTTTTTAACAGAACCATCATTACTTTTGACACCATGTTCTATTGCTCACCACCAGCAGCACTCCCTTCCATGACCAAGAAACTTCGCCAGTTGCTGTTGTCAACGTAGATGATAGGTTCCTGAACCAAGGATAATGGGTCGCCTTTCTCGAGTAGTCGTTTTGTGTTTTATCAGTACTGGTCCCCACCTACCAAGAAGTGCCAAAAAGGGGGCTGCCAAATGTCTGTAGACCTTTGACAGACTGGCACCAGGGATACAGCACTTATATTATTCTAAGGTTTAATCCACGGGGTCAAAGTGGTGTGTTCAGTGATGCAGTATCGTGGCTAGCAAACAGTCTCAAGCACAGACTACATTCCTTCCCTCCCTTTATAGGACGCATCCCACGGCAAACAGGCTGTCTGTTTTAGTGGTCTTTTACTAGTAGATATAATAAAATCATATTCTTAGCTCAGGTGCCTCATGGGGCTATTGTATGCTAGTAGGGTGTTTCAAACCAAACACCGTTGTGATAGATATGTTCTTGCTGTACTACTGTTTACTGACAGAGTGTGTTAATGTAAAGACTTAGACCCAATGTGGTGTGTATGTTTGTGTGCATGGTCTTTTTTGATACTATCATATGCTGGACGTGTTGAAAAGTAATGATACAACGCAAGACACGCATTTCAACTGACGTCAGGTAGTAAGCAAACATGACCACTGTCTTGTTGCTATGAATAACTGTACAAAAAATACTCTTCACTTTCAAAGTGAGCAAGTGCACGGCTTTTGACTAAAAATAGTATTTCAAATGTGTATTTAATAACATTCTTAAGATCGGATCTTGCTGTTATATATTCGTGCAATACGTTTATGTAATCCATTGCTTTTATAACGGTTCAGGTCACAAACGATGACAAAACAGTTAAGAAATGTTAACAAACACGTTTGTATTAAAGCATTATAAACTAATTCAATAAGGAGCATAATTCGCAAAACAATATTTGATAATTTTTTTTTTTTTTTTTATAAGTTTGTTTTATTTTTTATTTTTATTTTTGTTTTAAAACAAAATGTGATTGAGAAAAATAAACAAAATTATTTTAGAGCCAGCACACTTTTCCACAGCTATAACCGGGCAAAGGTCATATATGTGAAAGACATTAATGTTTCACCAGATAAATTGATTAAAGTGCCATTATAAACTACTTGATGTTTTTAGTTTATTGTTTTACACTGTAAGTAACCCGCGTTTTAGTAGTATGTTAAACAGTAATATAAAATGGTAAAATCAACCCAAAAGTGAACTGCATCATTTAAAATTGATATTTACTTTCTCAGACACCTTTACAAGAAGTCACACAGTGTGCTAACCAGGATGGACTACAGTGGGAATATTCTAAAGACGTTTACACTTGAAGGCTGCTATATTACCTTATTTTTGGATTTTCAAGGTACACACCACATAAGTTCAAACGCAAACAATATTATAGCTATTGTGATATATTTTTGGTATGTGCATCAAGTTAAGTAAAGCACCGCTTTGACACGAATGCAAACATATACTCTTTAGTCACAACTTTTGAACTGTATTAAGAAAACACAGTCAAATATGAGAAGTGTCCTTGAAAATAATTTCAACTTTAAAACAACATCGAGGTGTGTTTACACCCGTGATAATATGGAAATAGGGATTCTGTGTCTCTCATTAACACATACAAAAAACACAAAAACAATTTTCAGCCATTGTTTATCAATGTTTAATACACAAAATAACAAAAACACCATATTATTAATAAAATATAGACAACATATTTGATCCTGAATAGGATTGGAGATGTGTTTCCACTATCGATAACATGTTATAGGCGACACAATGGTATAAAGTGTAAAGGAATACAATTAGAATGTGTTTCTAAGAAACAGGCTGAGTGGCAATCATATACACAACCTCCTGAATATATGTAAGAAATATAGTTCAACTAGCAATACGAAATGACACTCACAAAGCCGATTTAATATGGTACACATTGTGGCAAAGAGGCGGATTTTTAATTTACACAATATGTATAATAGTATCTCCACGATTAGCCAATTCTAAGACATGCGTTTCATGAACAGGTAACAACTGTTTGTTATAAGATGTTCAAATACAATGGGAATTGAATCAGGTCTAATGGTAAGTTTCCAAACAATAGGATGAATGTACTGTACCCTGTGTTACAACTAATATTAACCTTCAACTGTATATCACCACTTTTTGATAACTTAACTTGAAGCTGTTGTGTGCATGTTCAAAATGGATTAGATTTTTTAAATAATGTTATCTTTATTGTTTTCTATATCTTACATCATGTTGTAATTGTATTTATTAAAAAAATTTTATAATGTATATATTTATTGCAATTAGTCTATTAAATGTTATGGTTACTGTCACTTTTGACAAATATAATAATATTAATCACACACTAGTATTATCTAGTTATTGTACGTATTTTTTTAATCAAGAGATTCATAATTAGCGTAATTAGTGTAAGGTTATAATATTAAGGCTTTATTTTCCTTTAAAAATATTTTACTATAGTTTTCTAAGGAAAACATGGTTAATTAAACAAGCAATTATTAATTGAATGCTAATTTAATAAAATCCGGTCCACAATAACCAGATAACCTTTCTACTGCCACGATACATTTCAACCACAATTAAGAAAATCTGAGCAACACTAGTGTAGTGTCATCGTCATCGTTAACAAACTCTATCCATTTCACAGTTCCACCATCAGTCAGACTGACACATCCCTCAATCTCAAAACTCCTGTATCAGCCAGACTGGCACATTCTAGAAACACAAACTCTAGCCTTGGTCAGACTGACACATCCCTCCAACCCACAACTCCACCTTCAGTCAGACTGACACATTCATCAAACACACAACTCCACCCTTGTTTAGACTGACACATCACTCAAACTAACAAATCCACCTTCAGTCAGACTGACACATCCCTCAATCTCAAAATTCCTGTATCAGTCAGACTGATACATTCATCAAACACACAGCTCCAACCTCGTTTAGACTGACACATCCCTCAAAACTCAAAATTCAACCTTCAGTCAGACTGACACATTCATCAAACACACAGCTCCAACCTCGTTTAGACTGACACATCCCTCAAACTCACAAATCCACCCTCGGTCAGACTGATACATCTCTTCAACACACAAATTTACAATTGGTCACATCCCTCAAACTTACAACTGTGGAGAAACTGACCATCAACATGCTGGTGGATAAAGAAGCCAAGAACGCCTGGAATCAGTTGGGACGACACACTGTTTTTGTTCGCCACTTACCTCCTTTCCAGAACTTCGATAAGGTGTGAATCATGTACATTATAAAACTGCACATATAATATACATGATTCACGCATCCTTGGAACGAGCAAGTGGTATATTGGTGGTATAAGAGGATCAAACTTGTCACGTCAACTACTTCGGGTATGATGAAATCATTTACACCATTCAGCATTGGTATCATCTGTTACAAACAAGACACTGCCGTTTTCGTTCTAGTTAACAATTATCTCGAAAGTCCAAGCCTTATCCCACTGCTAAGAGGGTAATTGTGTACACGTTGTTCTGTGTCGTCGGTCCCTGATAAATTGGATTTTCAACCCGGTTAACAATGGTTTACTTGTGGACTTCCTATGTCTTCTTGATACATCAAAGTTAAAGAACAGACTTCCTTGGGGAACAAACGCTCTGGTTGATCTGAATTGACCATACTGTTATATTTTTAGTCACCAACTTGTTTCATAATATATATATATATATTATGAAACAAGTTGGTGATTATGGGAATATTATGTGTCGGTTGATGTTTGTGACAAACAGTGTTTATATACATTAGAGGTGTAGTTTGTGTAGCTGATTGCTTCATATCACTTCTCATAAAATGTATTACATTTCAGCTGAGGTGACACGGGGCGTTTCGTGTAGTGGAACAAACTTGCAGACATATACGATCAAGGCTGGTGTTATGAAGATTGAAAAAGTTGAAGTACCAACAATGTACTGCACAGAGGCCTGGACAACTGGACAAGAAGTTTATGTGGCCAATGGTTCAAAGTAAGCACTTATTATGTTGATGTCATTGACGTGTATCTTAGCAATACTATACTCAAATATTAAATGTACACAAGTGTAAATAGTTGCCTTTTACTTAGCCTCCTTTCTATTGTTTTTGCTGAAGTTATTACGGTAACCTGCAACAGTTATAAGTCAGAATACGAGACCTTTATGATAGTCACGTTTTGGTGTAGAATCTTATAATGTTTTTAAAACGGTAAAATAATCTATACCTAATGGTCGCTACCATGTAATGCAGATGATCATCCATAAGAAGAATGTCACATTGTGTGCTCACAACTTCTAGAAGGCCTTTTAAACAATCAGCTTCCAGTTATAAAGATACAATATAGAAACCACATTTAACTTCTTAAAGTCTGATTGGTTTTGTGAATAAATTAAAACAAAAGGAGGTATGGTCATGCTAGGAATGAAACAAAGCATACAGACTGTTTTAATATTTAAAAAGGTCAAAGTACCTTATTAGCTAACACTATTGAGGTTAAACATCTTATTTATAAAATGATGTTGTAATCAAGACATGGCACGCTTTTTAACTCAGTTTTGTGAAGACATACTACTTTCTAGGGCTGGATATTGCCTAAATGTTTATATTGCGATATATTGCAATATACAAAATAAATATTGCGATAAATATTGCAAACTTTTTAATGTGTGCTTTATAGATAAAATTAAATTTTAGATGCAAGTTTCTGGTTTTGTCACTGCCTTTGAACTTTTACAGACACAATGAATATCATAAACCATTTTAAGTGTTTTATTTCAAATAAAATATAGCACTCTTGACTTTGGTGCAAAACATCCTAGAAATTAACAAAAACAGCTTGTCAGTTTGTTAAAACTAATAACAGTGAACATTTAAAATTAGAAAAAAATATCCTGGAAATTAAAAAAAACCCACAGTTTGACAGTTTGTTAAAACTTACAATGGTAAACATTTGAATTAGATGAGTAGGGACCGCCATTTTGTCGCTATGGTTTCAATGGGAGATAAGTTAAAGAGAGCTAACTTAGTACACGCAATATTATCGCGGAACAAAATTAATATCGTGATTATTGTATTTCGGGATTTATATCGGTATATACCGGTATACCGGTAATATTGCCAAGCCCTACTACTTTCACAATTCACTACAGATTGAAACCAAGGTTTCAACTCTAGATAGCGGTTAATGCTCATATTTCTAACATCTGGTTAAAGTCCGTCATTATATTTGTTCAGCTGTTTTGTAATATACTGGACCAATAGGTGTGTTTTGTAAATGCAAACGTATACTACTAAAAACAAGTTAGGGTTCAAACCACATATGAACAGTAAGTAATTGGATTGACTGTGCTGTACCCATACCCAACAAAATGTGGGATACAGACTCAATACTCATACACTTGAGTCTGTTTGGATTTTTACAAAGTCTTTGTGTTACGGCAAATATTAAAACAACAAAACCAATTTAATTATATTGTGCTCCTATTTCTTTTGGCCTTAAATTTGGTTTCAGTAGTATATTATAAACTCTGCACCTTCAAATGAAAAATGCAATATGCATATTTTAATAGCAGTTTGGGCTTACAAAAACCGCATAAGCCCGGTGATAAATAAAAAAAACATGACTAGTTTGACCCACATTTCAGACGTCGTCTGGTTCCTATCAAGAACAACACACTGGGGAAACCACTGATTAAAGAGGTCTTGGAGTTTACATTGTTGAACTAACCATGAACTGGCTAGTGATGTAACATATTGAAATACGTAAATCTACATGGACCATCATATATAAATTACGAATATATGTTTGTTTCGCATTATTTACTATTTAAATTGTTCTGTTGAAATAGGAAGTATAATAAATAAAACATGATATTATGTCTGTATTTTCCGGTGGAAATAAACTGATTTAAGTTTGCCATTTGTATACTATGTTATTTTTACAGTGGTTCCTTAATTTAATGGTACAACTGTGGCGGATTAAACTTCTCAGAAACAATAATGTCTCCAAAATTTAAGGCATTTATTGCGGAAGTAATAACCACTGTCTCGGATATTATACACTGTATTATACGATCGATACTAATAACGTGTGATACCAATAACGTTACGCAGCAGATTATGTCAAAACCAACACTGTTAATTCACATGCACTCCAAACATGTATGCTAATTACATCGATAATGTGCTGAAACAGTCAATTTAGCGGGCGATTTATATATATTGGGAACATATACAGCTGTCAGATGACATAGTGGATGTTACCTTGACAAGTGGTAAGGAGGATGAGATTATTAACTGCAAAATACTTAATGTTTGATAAACATCCAGTGGAGTTTATAAACATCCACTTTAAAATATGATAATGTTCATGAAAAGGTTAATCAGTTTATAATTAAAAGGCACTTTTTTGCCTTTTTCAAACGTATGCGTTTTTATCTTTCACCTTTTCATATCACAGTCAATCCAACA
>JAULCD010131847.1:0-11235 GCA_032361085.1 Calliostoma canaliculatum
GGAGATATCGCTACAATGAAATGACATCATTTGTGACGATATCTCCTAGGAGATAGTGCTTGATCTCACATAAGCGATATCGCCTGTGGGAGCCAGTTTTGGATGATAAAATCATTCATCACCCAACTTCTAAAATGGCAACAAAAGAAATTACACTCTGAAATGACAGATATTTGAGAGACTACAGTCACCAAAGCCTAATTAAAAATAACTTACCTAAGGCTAGAAATAGCCGCAGATATATTTGGTTAAACGTTCTTGTCAATTTAAAAAAAAAATAATTGTAATATAAAATATTGAAAGATAGGTTTTGGAATTTAATTTAGGGTACATTTTACTTTGGTGACGCAGAGTTTCAACCAATTTGTTTGATTTGTCATATGTGTCAAAATTAAACTTTCTAGTCAAGTGCATATTCAATTGCAATTTCTCCCTGTGTCCGACAACTGTTGTAGTGCAGAGAATGCGATATAGCGATATATGTGCTACGATGATAAGAAAAAGCTTTACATGACATTCCTTCAAAAATCACAACTTTACAGCTAACTTAGTCTTAAACGCTTTGAGGAACGGGGCCCTAGATATTGCAGGCTATGATATCTCCATTGTATTCCAATGTATGCATTGGCATGTTATGGAGATATCAAGAACTTGACAAGAACGTTGAGAATGTGACAAAACTTTATGGACGATCAACTTCTTTATTGCATGAAAGTGACGTTTCGGTATACATGTAGTTTCGTATACAGTTTGAAAGGCTTATATAAGAATCTGTACTGAAACGTCGCTTTCATACAATAAAGAAGTTGATAATCCATAATCGTTTGTTACGTTCCGGGTTTCTGTTTTGTCTTATAAACTAAATAGGTTGTACTGTGAATTTTATGCCAGTGTTTTTCTATTGGCTTTTTAAAAAAACGGTCACAAGAGTCGCCTGTCTACATGAATACAGGTCCTTCTCATGTTCTGCCGGTGAACATAGTAGGTTACAGCTTGTTCTGCAGACTAAACCTTCAATCTGCTGGAATACTGCTAATATCAAACGATAGCTAAAACATGACTTTGTCTAATGCACTACGTTTCACTCCCCGGCAGGGGAGTTAAACGTAGTACATTGGACCAAGCTATGTTTCTTAGCTAACTAACTACATATTTATACGGTTAGGTTTTCATAATTTGAACCGCATGATAAAATAATAGAATCAACGAATTGACTAGATTATGATAATTCTACCAGACAAAGGTACCAACACACTTAAAATTTACCAGTTTTAGGGATAGTTTACCGGTAAAAATCCTACATATACCGGAGAACGGAAACACTATATACTTCGTATTATATGTCTGTACTAAATTACTTTTAACTGCAAAGTGTACGATATTAATGCAATAGTTTCCTTCCTCTTCTATGTAGTCATTGGAGGTTTTAAAACGTGTTTATACCCACAATATGTATATACCCAATAAGATGATCTGATTGATATTATTGTCATACATTAGCCCTCAGAATTTAAAGAGTGGGAAACATTGTATTTCTTACACCCCTTAAAGTTTGTGCCCTCACAAATGACAAAAACATATTTCAAAAGGTTAGAACACGTCCCGATTGTTAAAGTCCCCTTGAATCCTTCCATACTATCCGTTTCAACTGATCGAGTAAAGTACTAGTTTGTTATACATCATGAGCAAACCCAGCCGACTACTTAGTTTGATTTATGTGGCATTGTAAAGGGTATATTGCGCCATTGTGTTTGGTTTAAAATGTTTGTAAACTGTGTACTTTTATAAATAAAAGTTCTTTATTAAACAGTGCACTATTGTGAAGCTAACACTTTGGGCTAACACAAAAAATCAAAATGGCAGCTACTCAGAGGTCATTGCGTCCTTTTTATCAATGTTACATGGTCTGAATGTAGCCAATCTGCTATTTTAAAGAAGAATACGTGTTTACAATGATTTTGGCTGTTGTGAACAGAACTCGGTGACAGAGTGATAGGCAAGGTATATTACGTTTCAAAATAATCCAGATGTAACATATGTTGCCATACACTTGCTAATGGGTTCGGTACACAAACACCCAAATCGCTTTTAACTGTGTACTTTCCAAAGGAATATTTTGATTGAGTATTGGGTACACGCGTACGGGGTTTCTTTGACTGTTTCATGTGATAATTTGTTAAATCTTTAGTTGAGTAGTTGCCTCAATTGTCCGTATAACTGTCCAATTTTAAACCGTATGAACCTCTGAAAATATCCCCTTGGCGCTTCTTAAATATATTTACAGAAAAGTAGGTTTTAAGCAATAGATGTTTGTGAAAAGGTAAAAAATGCTCTGTTTTGCCCAAAAAGCATCTACGTACCCATCACCTTCTACTCACCCTAGTACGGAAAACGTTTATGAACACTAACATTTTGTCAAAGGCAATAAATATAGAAATATGTTTTGAATAAAAACCCATAACAAAAAGAATGTTAAGTGGAATAACATGCATTGTACATTATGTTAATTAATCTGATATAAATAAATTCATGAACTTTGCGTATTTTCTAAATTGTGTTTAATGTCTTTACAGATCCATTGCCTGTCACTTATAGTAAATTCTTTGGATGTAAGTTCAGCGGGTACAAAGTAAATGAGATCACTTGAACAGCTTAACCCTCAGGGCCCCGTATTCACAAACCCGTCGCACATGTTTAAGTCGCAAACCATGCCTCTGTAACAACGGGTTTGGTTTACAAGTGTCTAAATCGTTGTAAACCTTGCGCTCACCTTGCGTACAATTTTTGTAAATTTTTAACTCAACTCCATTGAACAAGCAACATAGTTTCGACATATTAACGGTACTTAGAATGGTTAAACGATTTAAGTAAGACTTTGACCACCTCGTGCTGTTGACAACCTATCCTGTGGTGATTTATGTAAGAAGAGCTCCCATAAAAGCTCCTTTTTAAAGACAAAAGCTTTACAACCTGGTTATTGAGGGACGGCTACGTACATGGATTGTTTTTATGTATAAAAATTCAACTACATTATCTTAGGATAACATAATTGATAACAGTTTCACTGAAAAATTGTATAAAAATTATTCAGCAAATTTTCATTGGTTTGATGAGATTTCACAAGGGAATCTCATGAAACCAATAGTAATCCGCTGAATAATTTTAATACATTTTTTCTAATCTTTCTTCTGCCATTAAATATACTGCAATATTTTAATATTATTTTATATACGTGTACGTTCATGACTCACTGGTGCTTTTACGTAACATATCCAAACATTTGGTCTTTCAAAATTGTGGTTTTTGCACCAGGTTTGTCATAACTGAGACATTTCAATAGTCTGTTGTGTCAATCGATTTATTAAGAGTTTGTTCAGACTCTGGCTTTACATTTGCGCTGTTAGTTTAGTTGATTACGGTTCCTATAATCAGTTAAAAAAAATTCTCAAATTACCACGAAACAGGTTTTCAAAAGTACAAGATGGCAACAGATCTAAAACTCCAAATTTAGAAGTAAATTTACAATTGGGATAACATATGTTGTCTGAGTCTCAATTAGAAGTTTGGACGAAGACAAATATAAATGTATGGATTACAACCTTCTGGTTGCTAGGTAGAGACGTTTCGACGTAGATTCGTACACAGTTATCAAGCAATTTGATTACAACTTCTTGGTTGCTGAGTAACGACGTATCAATACAGATTCGTAAACCTTTATCACGCAAGTAACTTGCTTGATAACGGTGTAAGAATCTACATCAAAACGTAGCTACCTTGCAGCCAAGAATTGTAATCCATAAGTCTATATTTGGGTTAACATATTTAAGAAAGCGCTCAGAAAAATCTTCTGAAATGGTTTACAAAAAAGGTCCGTGTCACAGGTGAAAATTTAGGACATTTTTGTTTTTGTAGACTTACCTGAAAATAGTTGTCAGCAAACTCATTGGAAACTTACCTAGAGTTAGGACGGTCAGGGACTTCGATGTGTCCAGTCCAAAAGTGCCCACAAGAACACCACAACACAAAAGGAGCGTCGCCAGCTTCATATCATTGAGCTGACAGGTCATCATGCTTTGTCGGGTCTTACTCCGGAGCACCACTGTCGTCCTTCACTCCCATAATCCACAAGAATCAGTACACACATGATTAAAACAACAAAACATCTGACAATATAATTAATCTCTGTTTGAGTAAGTCCATTGTTTAGCTGTTCACATTATCTGTGACATTACACATCCATTTCTTGTGCGAGCCGAACACACAGCATATGCTTCCCGCATTCATCTTGGGCACCCTGCTTACATCAATCCGCCCGATACGTCAGTTCCGGATGACAAACACCTGCATGTGCTCTTCAACAGCGACGTCTAGCTGAGCGGCAGCTGCTGAAGCAGACGACAGAAGTAGACTGTCGTCAGATGGCGCTTACTTCCAGTGGCTCCACGGTATGGTGGCCGAGAGGGGCCATCCCAATATCGACTTCTAAAACACACGCGATATGGTGATACCGCACAACACGACATGGCAATAGCAAAACACGACATGGCGATAATATCGCCATGTCGTGATGTGCTATCGCCATTTCGCGTCGTGTTATCGCAGTATCGCGTGGATTATAGAAGGCGATATTGTGATGGCCCTTCTCGGGTACCATACAACAGGGCGAAACATCCCAGTTAAAAATTGATAAGTTGCCCGCAATCAATAGTAACTGTTTAAGCTGTCACGTGTGACATTGGTTATGCCTCGCAGAACCAGGAACTCATTGATTCCACAATGAATGCCATCGATCAGAAGCTACTACAGCAGTGGGACAGTTTTTCAATCACAGTAAAAGAATTGCATACGGGGACTGATCTGGAGCATGTTCTATAAAGCTACCTTAAGCTGAGATCGAGTTTAGTCAATATTAATGTTTAACTGTTGAACACTTCCATTGAGCACAAAACCCAAAGGAGTGCGTGGATGAGTGAGTTTGGGGTTTAACGCAGTTTTCAACAATTTTTTCAGTTATACCGCAGGGACAGAGTTTTCGGCAAAAGGAAAGTCTGCATCACCAATGTGGTTATGTGAAACACACAGGAAGTTTGGGAAAGAGCAAGGTGTTACACAAAGCTTTAGTAAATCTAAGATATCTTAACTTTTATCTCAGCGCTCTCGTTACGAGAGTGCTAAGATGAAAGTTAATATGTCTTAGCCTTAGTATAGCTTTGTGGAACGGGACCTGTAATTGACCATACAGAAGCTAATTAAAATATTATCATACTTAGGTTTTAAATTTATAAACGAAACAAACATTTAAAATTCTATACTCTATTAAGTAGGTAGGCTTTTAACATAAAAAGGTCGTTAAAGTTTTAAGATGTGCTAAATTGATTTTGGCGTATAAAGATTAACCCTATAATACTGGTGGTATTATTATCGGCTGTTGTTTTGGTCTAACGTATGAAATAATTTAGTTAATTACAACCCATACATTTGTATACAGGAAACTATCACAGTGTAAAGAATAGTCAGAGATACAATGAATTTAATTGTGTGACGATTAAACGAACGACACCATCGTTAATATATAGTTTTGTCTAATGTTAAAAATAAATTGACTACTGAAAACCGGTTTCGAATCAAACTCCCAAGGGTGTGTTTCAACAGTGAACCATTAGTCACAGTTGTCATTTTGCCTAAATTGAATACAGGTGAGTACAAGTTAATCCTTTAATTGTTAATTAATCTTTGTTAGCTCCCAATTCCCAAACTGAAATGAAATTTTGAAGAAAAAAATAACTAAAACTATCCAATGATAGGTTTTCAACAGTAACGGATAGTATCCGATTTAAGTTCCACTAAAATGAATTGATAATTGTTAAGGTTACTCTTCAATGCTATTGGTAGTATTACTCGATTTCATTGTCAAATATTTGAATTAAAAAAAATTGCCTAAAACGTATTACCTTTTAACTATTTCACTTTAAACTGAAAAGTCAAATTTTAAAGTTCTTTAAAACTGAAGTTATAGTTGAAAGGGTTAAGTTCGACTAAACCGTGACTAGAAGTGTAAGGGTTAAAACTGTGTACTGCTGCAATTACCAGAGCTCATTAATACAGCCTCAGCTTTAGAAGTTCTCTAGTGTTTTAATGAGTACACGTACAGGCATATGATCAGCAGGCAGTCCAATTAGCGGAAAACCTTTTCCCCTGAGTTCACTTGTTTATCTAGATATGCTAATTTTTATATGTTGCTTTGTTACCCTCAAACGTAAAAATCAATACTGTTGAGAACTTTTCCTGTGGTAATTTAATTAACAGAGCTCCTTTCAGGAGCTCTGTTAATTAAATTAACACAGGATAAGTTTTTAACAGCACAAGCTGATCGCGGTTGAAAGTTATATTAAAATCAATCCAGCGCTCTAATGTTTGACATACGTACATAGAACCAGGTTGTGGTAGCCCACAGTGATTAATGTACAAAGTCCCGGGAGACAAAGTGTGGATGAGTCGCCATTGTGATCGTATTGATTTAAACAAAGAACGCAAACATTACCGTACTTAGTGCAAGCGTCGGGTAAATACACCACAGCTTTATAATTTTATTGACAGTTGGATACAACACTTCACAAAAAACGTATATACGTGAATTCTTTTTTTCGTGAATATGAGTACATATTGAATTTTGCGAAACAGCAAGAAACTAATGTTTACTCAAAAAGTCTTTAATTTATGACGTCAGAGAATGGTCTGAAGGTATTACCTGTGTTGATGGACATCAATGTAATGCAGATATAAAATTGCATAAGGGAGTCACTGAGAGTGCTTGCGTGGTAAATATGTTGCAGATTATAAGTCAAATTATTGACTAATGGGTTCGGTTTATAAACGCCCAGCTTGTTGTAAACTGTGCATTTTTCAACAAAAAACAAGTTTCTTTTTGGAAAGTGTACAATTTACAACGATTTCAGCTGTTTTGACCCAAAGCCATGGGCCAAGTGTATGTGGTGTACGACAAGGACATTGTCTTTGTCTGTTTCTTTTTACATTATATTATGATAATGAATGAGTGAGTTAGGGTTTAACGCCGTTTTCAACAATTTATTAGTCATATCGCGGTGGCACGGTTTACGGCAGGGGGAAAGCCTACATCACCAATGTGGTTATGCGATGCAGTGAAACCTGCGAACTACGGCTGATACCTGCGAACTAAAAGTGTTACCGTCTTACAACATTGCAATTTGTCCTTACTGTATGTTGAAACGTCTCCAACACAGAGAACGACGCCGAGCCCCCTGGACGGGACTCGAACCCCGGACTTCTTGGTCTGAAGGCCCGCACGCTAACAACAACTGCGGCCCCTGACGGCTTTGTAAAACATCAGCCTAAACTGAACTTTAAAAAAGCGTTTTTTCTTTAAAACGTATATAGTTCACAACGAGTGTGATGTTTATTGACTGAATCCACTGGTCTTATACACCTACTAGGTATTAGGTCATCGTATGGATCTGAGGCTATACCTCGTAAGACTTCGTGAAGTGGTACCTGACCATTGCGCGTCTCTCGGCCTGGCTGTAAGTACCGCTGTCACCATTGTATCCATCAGGCAGAGTTAGCCCCACACACCATCCCCTTGTGCTGGGCCCAGGTCTCACGAAACGCCCTGTTAATAGTTTATACAATGAATTCTGACACTAGTGCTGGACCCCGGGGACCCAGCTCCCACCGACTGACAACAGCTACAATCAATAGCACAGCGCGGGGTTGGGAGCCAATATAGTTCTTCTCAACTCTGGCTATTCATCGAAGACACTGAGAACAGTAGTTTCACTAAGTGGTGAGCGTATACCTTTTTTATATGGTGTAATTCCTTGCCCCTGAATTTCCATATTGAGCCATCTGTGAGATAGGTATTTACGACTCAGCCGTCTCATTACAGACCCGGGGATGAACGCACGTTCTTTCTGCACGGGTCGCTATACTCATTGATGGATGAATGACGTGCAGAGGAAATGAACGTCTTTGAACGTGTCTTCTGTCGGAGTGAGAATATTAATGATGAAATTTCAGTATGCAGATAATAGGACTATTACTCAACAACGACCATTGGTCTGCTCCATTGTATTAGTGAAAGAAATGCCTGATTACTTTCACGCATTTGAATTCTTGGAGACATTGACATAAAATGTAATTGGAGAATTAACATGTTTCTACTTCATCAAACGCATTCGGCACGAAAGTAGGTTCATAGTTTGTAACAAAGATCTTTTGAACGTGTCGCTTCAATGTCCTTAATAGAAGGGTAAGGGAAGGTGGTGAGGAAAATTGAGAGAGAGTCGCGAACATAATTATATCTTTTGAAGTGTCAGGAATTTTTTTAAATTTAATTTTGGGGGTCATAAAGATATGCCTACTATTATTTGTAGTGGAAGGTTGAAACCTTCCACTGCAAATAATACTTGGCATATCTTTGTGACCCCAAAATTAAAAAAAAGAAAGTTTCTTGTCATGTAAAAAAATAGAACGGGGAGTGGGGGTCACAAAAAAGGATTGGCATTAGTTTTCACAGATCTTAAAAAAATGTTGACATTTATTTAATCTGAAGTGTCATTTTTAAGGCAAGTAGCAATATTAGCCCCCATCGCACCCCTCACCCGTCAACCCTTTACCCTTTACCCCATACCCCTGCACCCTTTATCCACACGCCCTCCACCTCACGTCTTCTAAAATACACTGCCGCTCCCTTTAAGGTATATTTACACGACGGAAAGATTAAGTAGAAATAGACCAATGATGTTTAGATATTTTTGACTTGTGCGTCAAAAAGCAGCAGGGAGATGTTTTATTTTTACCACAAAGTAAGCAACGCAACATTTTTTTTCTATCTTGAGTTTTTCCAAACATTTGTCATAAAAGTAATGTCTTGCATATGCTGTAGAGAAAGAGTGCTTCATGTTTGCGAGAAATGTATTGTGCTTGGAATATCTATACAGCTTTTATATTTTGAAAGTAAGGTCTGATCCCATCAACTTCAGCAGATTTGCTTTTATTACATGTTTTAAAAATAATATTGGCTTATTACAAATGTTACAATTTTCACAATAGTATCCAATGGAGTTGGTGTTTTTGTATCTTTCTTCAAACAAAGCTAACAGATAAGGTTCATTGATATAGTTTACAAACAATTTCATTGTTGTAAAATGTGCACTTTCCAAAGAAAAATTTGTTTTTCTTTGGAAAGTGTACCGTTTACAACAATTATCATACACGTGAATGTCAAAAGCGTTATAAAATGTTTTTCTTTGGAAAGTGCACCTTTTACAACAATTCTCGTACACGTAAATGTCAAAATCGTTATAAACTGTTTTTCTTTGGAAAGTGTGCCGTTTTCAAAAAATAAATGACGTTATAAGATGCAGTTTCGTTGGATTTGCAGTTTACAGTTATGTTGGTGTTTGTAAATTAAAACCCAATCTCCAGTGATGTAAATAATAAACAATACAGAATGTTTCACACGTACTCTAAACACAAAAGCAAACTAGTGTTTTCGCAGGTACTGAACAATTAGCACTGAAAACTGTCTTAAATAAACTAATTATCCTTTAATAAACACCTCTGGTCTTTTTCAGTTTTAATTAAACACGAAACCAGACTTCAGCCATTTTTAATCTAAAAACTGTTAAATCCCCTGCAGTAACTTCACTGCCCATAGAACAGTAGTATTGTCTGCGTTGTTAGCAGCACAGCAAGTAGAATTGGGTGTGAATATCCACTAATGACCTGGGCCCTGATCCTCAAAGCAATTTTAGGCTAAGTTGATCGTAAATGCTAAAATATAACATTGGCTTACGACAGTCGTAAGTCTGTGATAAGAAACAACTCCACAGGACGATGTTTGAAAAATCACTTACGATCAACTTCGCCTAAGATCGCTTTGAGGAACGGTCCCTGACCAAGAAGGTGTTGAACCCGCGCCCAAGGACCCGTTTCGCGTCGCTCTTGTAACACTACGTCCTCATAAGCGATGAGACTGGGCCAGTGGGTTTGGTTTACAAATACCAAAATTTATGTTAACTGTGCTTTTTCTAAAGAACAAACTTTTAAATAAAATGTACTTATTTTACGCCATTGTTTTATATTTTAACGCTACGACCCTGTAAATATGTCACTGAGTCAATGGGTTTGGCGTACAGATGCCAACATTGTTGTGAATTGTACACTTTTCAAAGAAAAACTGTTTTTCTTTAGAAAAGCCACACTTTACAACACTTTTGGAATTTGTAAACCTATATTGGTTTAGAATAAGTTTGTAATGTGAATGCTAACCTTCTAGCGCCTTACGGTAGCTTGGATTGTATACTCCCCTCGGAGATGAGATTGAAACTGAGTTAACGCTGTATCCGATGAACAGGGCAATAATATGAAACGCTTTAAGTAAGCACTAGGTGCCTAGATTCAACGCATTATAAATATGCATTATTATTTGTTATTACCATTATTTTACAAAATAAATGTACATTTAGCCATTTTGGCGATGATTTCATACCTTTACGAGATTCTTGTAGAGTGCAGGCTTGGAACGATGCAAGGCGAGGATGCTAGTTTATACTACAGTGCGCGACGTCCCTCATTTCATAACTCAGAATATCTCAGACACAACGCGCGAAACATGCAATTAAAATTTCCAGACGAAATCTAATAAAACCGTACTCGAAAAGGAATACCCTTTTTCTTCTCAGACAGTTATATCTTAATATATTTACTTTCCTTTTTTGTTGCTGCAATCAGGTGAAATGAATTGAAATAAAGTTGCAAGTAATTCAGTTTACAAGCTTTGATTTAATAATCCACTGTATTGGCGGATACAATGCTGGGAGCCCATTAAGGGGAAATATGGCACAGCGGACACTGTTATGAGGGATAAATGAGCACTCACTACAGTATTGGGAGCAGTTTTATGGTGAATATAGCGAGACGTGCTCCATGACTGGTGGTCATATCACACTGATGTTGACGTTTATGAGTCTTGTATATGGTACCAGGACACACATAAACCAAGGACTCTCTTTGACGCCTATACATACAGGGCGAAGAGATTAGCCTGTGTCCAGAACTCTCTTCCTCAAACCTATGTTAAGATGACCATAAGTGATTTTCGAAACAGTGTTCTGTGAAGTTTATTTTTTATTATAAGCTTACGACTGTCGTAGCGTAGAGATCGATTTGGAACCGGTGCCGAATGGCACCGGT
>JAULCD010131958.1:0-11234 GCA_032361085.1 Calliostoma canaliculatum
TCGTGTCATTGCGCCTGCCACCGGTAGTCATTCATTTAGAATACTGTGAATGTCAAGTGAACTTCGAAATGCTGTTAGGAATGATAGGCTACCGAGGTCAGTCGAAGAAACACGACATCATTCGAGTGCTTTCACTAATATTCTATAAATAAACACGATGTTTGACAGCAATTTCACAGCATCTCTCGCACATTGATTTAAAGTTTACAAAAATATAGAAAAAGCGTCCCGGTAATCTGAAGACGATAAAATAAATGGCAGATCGCAGATGCATTTTAGTAATGCGAATTTTATCGCATTGCAAATTTTAGGATGGGATATTTAGAATTTTAATGCGATATCGCTAAATCGCGTCCCAAAGCGATCCCTGATCAGTAAACGATTTATTTTTTTGAAAATTGCCTAATGATGAATATTATGGTCTTACTGTAAATTAAGTACTCAATTTATGTACATAATAAGCACATATTCAAATGTCATTTTGACGGAGCAGAAAATAACTAATCGAGTTATTTGGTTTTAAAGGAAGAGGGGGAGAGATCTCGGGAGTTTATGAAGACTCATGTGGTCTCTTCAAATGTTTAGGTAGGAAAGGTACAGAAGACAACGCAAAGATACAAGTCAAAGCTAATAGTATAATGTAGAAAAAATACGCATATTAGGTGGACTTGGGATAAACACATTTGTAAATATGTGGGAAAGTAAATAGCACACAGATTGAAAGTTTGAAACATATTGTTTTGACATGAGGTTTAATTCTTCATCGGCGGGGCAAAAAGGACTTGCATTCATTCCTTTTTTCCCCGCTGGAGTCTGTTAGATGCATCCTCTCTATTTTGTTGCTGATAAAGAGTGCAAAGCGTCGATCTGCCAAAGATGTCTAATCAGCTTCAAAGTAAAGACTTTCAACAGGAAAGTTCTGAAGGTCCTAAAGACAAAGCCTGAGGCCTTGGTGGTGGATTGTATCCAACATTTTAATATAAGAGGGGCAGGCAGATCCATAAATTATGAATCTGTAATCCAGTTTTGAGCAGGAGAGATCTGTAGAAATGAAGGGTTTATCTTCATCTTCACCCTATTTAGAATAAGAAACATGAAGGCATTTTACTTTTAAAATTAACCCTTACCGTGCAGCTCACGAAAATATCCGGGTCAGGCTACTAGCCCGACCCAGATATTTCCGTGAGCCGCATGGTAAGGGTTAATGTGAAGGATTAAAGACTGTTTGCAGTAAAAAATAATGTTAAGGAACTCAGCCTCAGGCACAACTTTAAGTGGCGTTTTGTTCAGAAAAAGTTCTGGATCATCATATAGTTTACATTTGTTATAAAAGTGCACCGTGTTTTTCAGAAAGTAAAAATTTAAAGCCATTATGCAACGACCACTTATGGAATTTATTTCGGCAGAGCTGCAATTGCCTTAAAATTGTCCACATGTTTTGGCCTCTGCAAGACACCAAAACCGACAACAAATAGCGAGCCATCAGTATTATCATTCAGGACTCAAGCAAGACTTCATTTTAATACTGAATAGCACAACAGATAATATACTTCTTTGTGACACCCATTTCCTGGTCATAAAAATCGAAACGGGTGGAGCCAACACGAACGTGAAATTTGTGTTCATATAAAAAGTTGGTAATAAAACAAGTCCTATGCCCTTATAAGCCAAAATCTAACAAATATGCCGTGCTTCCATGTAGTGTAGTTTTCTCTCCAAATTTAAATATACAGACACAGCATACAGTTTATTGATAAATGCATCTCTGATGAAAGATTGATGATAGACCGTACTGCGCGGTTTACAGACTCCACATTGGATTTTAGTTAACAACTGACTTAATTTCAAGTACCAAATGAGGCAAACATTTATCATTCGCTCCATGGTTTCACAACTTGTTAAAGCAGTAAAGTGATAATTGGAAGAATCCGTGATCATTCTCCGATTTAGGAATTGGCACAATTGTGCCATGATAGAGAAAATTCCACCTCCGATTTCGTGAGATTTGCGCATGGGAAATGATATCAGTTTGAGAGTGCATGAGGTCAGATCTGGACCTGATTTTTAAGGCAGCGAGTTTTATTTGGAATTTATTGGACAATAACAAATTCTTGGATGTGAAGTGCTTTTAGATGTTTATAGAAGGTTTTCACTATAATTCTTGGACACAAGGTGGTTGTTGACCGATACGGCCACGGGTTGTGGTCAATTTGTCTCCATTGGTACAAAAACATTGCCACGGGCGATGGACAAAGCACATGATAGTGCTAATTGACAATATTTTTAAACATACCTGATGAACTTGCTGTCAGATTCGGCTCAACATACCACCTCTAAGAGAGGGGATGAATGTCTAACCTCTACGGGAGTGAGTGAGTGAGTTATTGTTTTACGCCGTTTGGGCAATATTGCAGCCATTAACGGCGACCTCTACGGGAGGGTACAGTGTAATAATAATAACAGCTAAAATGCCACAGGCAGTTTTGGGTGAAAATCAGGTCGGGGGTGTGGGACCATGCCATGCGAGGAGCACATGGCAAGTGACACGGGGGTAACATACAGCCAAGTTTTGGCACCATCAGCGCTAGGTGCAAGATAGGTAGACAAATTTATAAAGCTGATGCTGGAAAACCAGCATTCACAATAACATGCACTAAAACAGATAGGTGTCCATATTTAATTAGACAACTTGCTCAGAGTTGGAATCTACAAATAGCCAACAAAGTAACCCGACACCCACAACAGGGCAGCATGATAATTCCGAGACATTACAGAAATTGACGAAGCAAACAAGCCGACAGCTATGTTGTTTCTCACCCGGCAACTGCAATTTGTTGGACATTAGCCGAGATGAAGACAGGTTCGACATGTTGGTATCAAAGTGCAATAAGACAAACAGCGATACGGGAGACAAGGATGAAAGCTTACCTCAAGTGATGTCGCGGTTGTTAACGACATTTTGATGTCTCTAAAAGAATTTTTTGGGAGATTATGATATATTGGAGAAAATCCTGTGACGATTTGGCTGACACCATTAACGGAGGTTTGGGAAAGTCGGCAAACATGACCAAACTGAAAACCGTCATGGACAAATACATACATATACTGTTGGAAGTCTGTCTTGACCAGTGCTGCAACCAGCAGTAAAGTGACGTTGAACACCAATCTTGGGACTGCGGACTGGAGTAATGACTTCAGGCGACATTACCAAAAGCAAGTTTCGGAATCTGGACCTTTTAGAATCTGTGTTAAAATGACTTTATGACTGAGTATATTGCAGTAAAATTCTTGTCTGTGTAGCGTAGTTTCCACTTTAATTACATTACATAGAGTTTTGTAGTCCCTGTTTAGGTTCAAGGTTGAGAAAACATGATTCTTACTCTAAAAGTCTCATGTGATCCGAAGTATGGAACGAGGGAGGTGAATTAAAAATTAAACTAAACTGACCTGTAAGTTTGATTAGAATTCCACGACCTGTGAAGTGTGGAGGTATTACGTGCCCGCCTTTTTGAAACAAGAATAATTGTTTCATGTTAAAGACTGATAAAGACATGCGCACATCTCATGTAATACCTTCATACTTTACAGGTCGATGGAATTCCAATCAATCTAAGTTTTATTTAACTTTCTAATTCACCCGTATCCTATATATATATTTGGTTGAAATTATGATGCAACACCTGAAGTGAGACTTCAGGTAGACGTTTTAGCAACTTGTAGTGAATTTCATCAGAACCAGTTGCTGTATCATGGGCTTTAGAAAGCAGCAAGAACTGAAATTGACTCCCCTTGAAAAGCAGGAGCGTAGTTAGCAAAAGATAAATTTTTAGATAAGGTTTCTGCCAACTTATTTGCAATGTCAAATTTAGAAGTGATCAGATCATTGCAATTTATAAAATGCTGAACAGTGATTTTGGAACCTTTACCACTGATTTTATTTATCATGTTCCAAACTTTACAGATAGGCATTCGAGAGTTAATTTTAGAAGTAAATCCTCACCAAGACTTGTGTCTTTGTGTGAACTGTCCAGCCGCGGCTTAGTTCTTAAGAGTAGTAACGGTAGTAGTTTGAATTCCATGGAGTTGAGGTTTATTGATTCTCTAATAGCTGTGCGACAAACATCGTCAAGCCGAGGTTTTATAATCCTTGGATTTGCTGTGGTTTTAGGAATAGTCTCTGTGGCAATATCAATTAGTGGATCAGAGAATACCTGAATAGAATCAGGCCGATTTTCAACTTGTTTATAAGTCCGTTTAGTTCGACAGAGGCTGGCAAAGGTTGCCCAGTTCCAAGAGTTATGGTTCTCCTCGGAAGCTTCCACTGGCTCTAACACCACTAGAAAGTGGTCACTTCCACACATGTCACCATGTGCTGACATCCGGCAATAAGTAAGTTGTCTGTGTACATAAAAAGGTGGAAAACACATGACTTTACAGTACTTTTACTTTGGGTTGAAAATAAACCAGTTTAAAACATTTTTTGTCAATAGAATTGACTTGAGAATCCCAAACATCATTTTAAACAATTGTAGATTTAAAAATAAGTGAACAGTTGTACACTTGAATATACTTTAATTAATGATAAAAGCATGACATCAGTTTATAAAGTTGTTACATTTTTCCTAGAATATTTCTAGCCCACTAGACATGGATATCATTGTGACAGCAAGAACTAACTGTGATCACAACACAAGACAGGCTGGCTGGCTGGCTGGCTGGCTGGCTGGCGGCAGCGGCAACAAGGCAGTGGCTACCTAGGTCATGTATAAACTTATACTGTGGTTGTATTCAGTTACATACAGAAGAGAACAAGAATACAGACACTGACCGGCTGGCCAGAAGGCAAAGCTAAGTCAAGGAAAAGTGCAAGGTTCATTTTGGACAAATGGTTGTTGCTCACACTGCTAGTTACATCAAGAGTGCAAAATAACTGCTTGAATCATAACTTAACATTATATAAAATAATAATAATAAAAAAAATCCATTTCACTACACAAGTTGACTACAAAAACAATCTTGACAGATCGAATCCAACCTGTACCATACTAACATCATATTGTTGGACATAACAAACATGATTACACAATTATGTCTGAAAATCCTCACATAGTACAACAGCATTAAAACTTGTTTTATCACTGAAAATGGTGCTCCATCAGAGAGATGACAATAGTTCTGCAACTCTACCTCTTTTGGCTGAAATCACATTTAACTGAAAATCTTTCATCAGATCCCAAGAACACTGGAATTGTAAGGTCTGGTTGATGGCATTATTTCACACTATGTAAGCTGACTTAGATTTCCAATGAAAGACCCGATTCCTTGGTCCACAGAGACGTTGCAGATGTCTTCCTCCAAATTGGTCAACACGAAGTCGGTCCACAGAGCGAACCAGACAGCCGATTAACCAGGACACTTACACAGCTTAGTTAGGCAGATGGTATTGGGGAGTAAAAATACCACTCCCTTGTCACATTCAATGGCCATGACAAAAGTTTTTCAGAGCTATGGAGTTTCAGTTTATACTGTGAGCAGTTTAGCATGTTTTCTGGACTCGATAACAGCAGGTTAAGAGGCACTGGACGAAAGCCATTAGAGTGTGGGTACTTTGTTACAGAAATAAATATGAATAGCTTAGGACAGGGTCATTTGACGTATCACAGGACCTTGTCAAACTGTTCTAATCCAATACAACAGCATATCCACCAACAACTTCAGTCAAAAACAAAAATATATCTTTTGTCTTCACAGATATATACCTGTCAATGGCCAGTTCAGGAAAAAGAAAATTCACCATTAATGAGCTGGTACAACAATGATATAACCTACACCAAAACTTGACTACTTTCAAAATTTAAACAGTTCAATCCGTTTGCCATGGCCAATAGCTGTGACAAGAGGATGCTGCAGACTTATTATTCAAGGGCCAGGTCATAACATTTAGCATTTTGATAGGAAAATTACAAATAATGTCAACTTCAGAGTGCTAAGTACAACCATCTTTTACGATGCATCATCTTCCGCATCCTGAACTTGCTGTTCCTTCTGTTCCTCACCTGTAAGCAAAATTATTAATTTTGTATGCAATGTTAAGTTAAATTACATTTCATTTACTTGGCGTGAATAGCTGAAATACTGTTTTAAGCATAGCTGAACAATAACCAATCAATTCATTTTATTTAAATTAACAAATTAACAAATAACCCCCCAAAATTCAACAGCAACACTGATTCTGCACAACAGAATACCATGGATGATTAAATAAATTCTAACAACTTACTATTCAGCTATTCCTTTCCACCATTTATTAAACAAGCAATGCATGGTTAATTATCTCAATATACACTAAGAAATTAAAATTATATTCATTTTATGAACTTGTGTAAAATTATAATTTATAAATTTATACTTACCGAAATTATACCTATGCATTTGTCTTTGCAATCAAACCGGTAAGAGGGGAAGAGAGATTTACCTTGGATTCAAAAAGTTATGATTACTCCCCTTTTTGCTATACAGAGTAATCTCCCTTACAAACCACATCGATCTTTTGGAAATCACTCCTCTACACAAAAATGAAGGTACTTACATCATGAATGTCCAGGGGGAGGTTGGGTACAGTTTAGGAAATTATAAATTATAATTGAATCATTCCTTTATGCAATTTTTCACCGATTATTTCGTCTGAAGTTAGTCAACTGTTGAGCTACCATCAGTGGACCAATTGCTGTATCCCCTCCACATCCACTGTCCTTAAAGTATCAAAGATGGCGGTTAGAGAAAACTGAGAAAGGCTTTCCAAAACAACCCTGCTGTTGACACTAGCAAACAGTTATCGTGTAGAACCTTGGTAGAAGCGATTGCACAAACATTGTGTGGATTGGAAGCCATTGAGACTGGCAGGTCGTAAGACCTGTAAGCTCTTAAAGTGACATCTCTAATACTCTAGCCACTGTGGTGAGAGCTTTAAGGAAGAGTCGTATGGGTTCTAAATTCATTTGACACATCCTGTAAGGTTTCATAGACACCACTAGCAAGGTATACGACGAGCAAGGATAATCATGTGAAGGAAATCAAAAAGAAAATATGTAGAAAGGAGAGTTTTGGCAGTGTTCTCGACCCCGTAACACTGCCATCAATTGAAGGTAGATGGACTGAATGAGCAGCCGTTGGCCCTTGAAAATAATGGCCTCGTTGCTAAACGCCTGTAACTGTCTTGAGTTGAATGGCAGTGTTAATGTGCTAGGATTTTTCTTTTTCGGACCATTGTCCGGAGGCTGTCCGGTTCTTGAAGTGGGCTTCCCAGCCTTCGTTAAGAGTCATTCACGAAGAGGTGTAGACAGTATGGCGGCTCGCTCATACAAACACCTGTGCAGATGTTTGACTAAATCAACCACCATCAACCAAGAAACTGAAGATGTAGCTGCAAGAAACTTTGAACAGAACATAACTGAGTCATCTCATGTGTGTCAAGGCCTGGGTTGACGTTAGCAGCCACGGGACTTGCTGCCACTGAAGTATGGAGACAAATGTCTGTAGTAAGGGCAGAACTGTTTACTGGATCTTATTCCAGCAATTGGGGAAGGACCTGCAGTAGATTCTCTGAAATTTTGTAGCGAACGCCAATGCACACTATTTTCTGGAATGGTGTCGACTACAACTTCTCGTTGATCAAACCAGCTGTCTGTAAAGCTTGATGGCATACAAGAGTTGCAGACTAAGGGCTGTGTTGCCACTGCAGTGGCATGAAGACTGTCGTCAAGATAGAAGAATGTTCTCGCCCCATTAGGTGAAGCAAGTTTTTTCAAGTTCTGATCTGGGAACCAAATTTGTCCCTTTTTTAATACAGTTTCCATGGAAACCCAGAATAAAAATCACAAAATAGCAAAAGGCACCACTTCAGCACCTGAGTGATGTATCGGCAAAGTTGACCGGTATTCGAGTTCTGCCATGAAAACAAAATTATTATGGACAAACAGACGACCAGTATTTCCAGGGGATGTATTGGAAAATTCAGTTTTGAACACCTTCATATTGAATTTGCATTTTGTCTAAATTCTACTTCGGCACCAAGAAAATCCAGGCGTAAAAGCCATACTGCCTCCTGTAGCAGAAGCTTGATTGCGTGGTCAAGCTCCTGAGAAGGTTCCCCTACCTGAAGCGGATAGTGTTATGGGTGTCTGTAGGCAGACAAAATCCATGAAGCCTTCTTCACCGCAACAAACACTGGTAAAAATACCGTATTGCCAGTGACCCAGACTGACATTGGGTCTAAATCATCCGAGGGGCCAGAGATGGGTACGTTGTAGGGCATCTTTGCACTTGGTTAGAGTGCTATGATAAAGAGCCTTGCGCTTGGGGTGAATAACCCGTAGCCAAACTTACCTTTTGGAGTAGTTTTACCAGACTTGACTGCATGGCTGAATCCTCGTTCAGCCAATATCGCAAGCATCAGGTTAGCGACAGCTTGTGATTGTTGCATTGATCCCTGTCCTCCCACCACATAGGAAGTTTCATGGGGGCGTCCATCCTGGGCTACCGCAGGGGATCCACGCTCGCTACCACTAACGCTATATACCCCTGGGTTAGTTATAAGGGTTTCTGCCGATTTGAAAGTTGCGTCATCGTTGATATTATCCAATCAGACGCTTAGCACAGCATATACAACAAACTGACCTTTTAGCAACAATTTACTTTCAACCAATCGAATTGAAGCTTCCTTTGGCGTTAAGGTATTGGCTACAATAATTCAAAAGTGAAAGCTACAGCCACTATACCGAACGATTCTGGGCAACACGCTGATTGGCCCGTTCAGAGGTCAATTTGTCATAACCTCTTATCAGACACTTCAAGATCCTAATGTAATGTGGACGGAAGCACAACAAAGCAACAACCCATAGGGTGTTTCCCCTGACACTATGTCCCCAGCAGGGCTGCTAACAATGGTTGTGGGGAAACTTGACTGGGAACTGGTCCGAACATCTAAACCTAGGGTAGAGTTGTAAGACTAATTCAAACCGCTTTCTAGCTTTCCTCGCTTGTTGTGGGGGAAAAACAAAAACAAAAAAAACCCTTTTCTTCACGGCCTGCATATAATCATTAAAAGGCAGTAGCATCAAGCAAACTGAGCATTTTGAATCAATGTCACAACAGTAACCCAGTAATTTACCGGACGCAAAATCCTGCGTTCTATGCCCATAAAATTTGACAATGGACGCAGAAATATTTACGTGTGCATCCGAGGGACGCAACAAAAAGTCAGTGTACTTTTAATGAAAAATAAGTCTTTCTTCATTGACCTTGTTTCAACTTTGTTCACTTTTACATAAAAGATGATTACTAAATGCATCAGAGTGGGACCCTTAAATTATAGCCTGGGACTCCTAAAATATGCCAAGTTGTGAATCGAGGAAAATCCCTGATAATCAATACAGTCGGGATATAACAAATGATAATATTAAAGTACATTTCAAACACTGACAATATTCAACGAACATCTTTTGAAATTTATAGACTAAAGACTACAGACTGACTAAACTGATAATAAATGCACGTTCCTGTAAGGGAAAACATCTCAGAAGTTTCCATATCCAGAGCAATCTCTCACATGACCTCCCTAGACGAAATTGGCAAGAGGAGCGATTACCACACAAGATGGTTGGTAAGGAACATTACTCCGTGTAGAAAAAAGGGGGAGTAATCTTTAATTCTTGTATCCAGGGCAAGTCTTCTCTTCTCACCGATTTGATCACAAAGATAAATGCATAGAGGTATGATTCAGGTGGATTATACATTATGTAGCAATTGGATTAAAACCATTCTTTTTGTTCCGTTGCACTTCCCTCTACTTCACAATAGAATGCCTATTAGAAGGTTACGATGAATTGACCTTTCAACAACAAATCAATTTCAACCAATCAGATTAAAGCTTCTTTCAGCATTAGGGTGTTGGCATAAAGAGTTCAAAAGCGAAAGCTACAGTTGCTATACCAAACAATTTCGTAGGCAGCATGCCGATTGGTCCGTTCGGGGTTAATTTAACATAACCCCATACGGGGTGTGCCCATATCCTAATGCGAAGTGGAAGAAAGCGCAATGGAGTATAAGAACTGGTTTTAATCAGATTGATTATGCCAATATTTAATCCAAGAAATATTTTGCAATTAAACTGTATAGTGTTCTATTTGTAAATGTGACCCCCTGCCAAACTTACCATCATTCTGCATATCTGATGTCCAAAGAGTTAAGTTATCCCTCAGCAACTGCATTATCAGTGTGGAATCTTTGTAGCTTTCTTCCGACAATGTATCCAATTCGGCAATAGCATCATCAAATGCAGCCTTGGCAAGCCTACACGCCCGATCAGGGGAGTTGAGGATCTCATAGTAAAATACTGAGAAGTTAAGGGCCAGACCAAGTCGGATGGGATGTGTTGGTGGCAGGTCACTCGCAGCATAGTCACTTGCCTTTTTATAAGCAAGTAAGCTCTGTTCAGCAGCTTCTTTTCTATCACTTCCTGTGGCAAATTCTGCTAAATACCTTTGGTAGTCTCCCTTCCTAGAAATACAAAATTTAAAATCTAAATTTAAAAAAACCAAAACAAGGTGACATGGTAACCAATATCCCCCGTCAATGTTCCATATTTATACTGGCAACCATTTCATAAGTTATACAAAAAAGAAATACACAGCAAAATGTCAAACACAGTTCCCATTTTCAAACTATCATTGTATTTATGTCCTAAAGCTACATGCCAACTAACAGTTTCAAAGAAAATCTGTTTCCATTAAAAGTACCATGCACAAAGAATTTTTTTTTTATAATAACAAGGACTACAAGTTTGTATTAAATCATGCCACCGTTCCTATTTTAGAACTCCATCTAGGTATTCATGTCCTGAAACCACATGCTAAATTTGGTTTTCCTATCTGTAACAGTTTCTGAGAAAACTGTTCCCAATTGAAGAAAAATGCACCCAAAAATTGTAACAAGAGCCGTAACATGATTTAAACATTCAAACTTCGTCTGAGTGTTCATGTCCTAAAGGCATATGCAATTTTGGTTTTTCTATCTTTAACAGTTATATTGATTGATTGATTGTTTTATACATGGCTTTCAGCAATATTTCAGCTATATCGCCATGATGTGTACAAGAGACACACCGAGGGAGTAACAAATGAGAAAAAGAGAGTGACAGAAAGAAAAGCTACAGCAAAAGATCCCCATTTTAGCCA
>JAULCD010132069.1:0-17234 GCA_032361085.1 Calliostoma canaliculatum
ACAACCACACACACAAACAAAAACACACACACAAATCCACACACACACTCACACACACACACACACACTAACACATACACACACACACACATACACACACACACACATACACATACACTTCGGAAACTCATTAACCATTGATGCTATCAAAAACGTACCATTCATTATTAGATGTTATTACAATATGCTTAACTGAAGGGTCGACAGTGTGATACAATAACAAATAACACTTACTTATACGCCTAATAGAACGGTAAACCTTCCTAAATCATTACTAGATTTGTAAACATCCTTCAATGTACAAAAACACCATTTGTGATCGCCACAAGCCCATGTAACTCAATATTTGCTGACATTGTTTTTAAAGTCACAGAAGGTGTACTCACCTACACACTCTTGAAGAGTTTTATCAAACACTTGTCCATCTCTACAGTTGTGTAGAGCTAAAGATGGCTGACGTTCTAAAACACACATGGAAATAAAAATGTAAAACACTACAATCTTCGTCATTACCATAAAGTTAAATCACATTTAAGTCTGGTACTGAAGATGCGTGGTGTTCCATAGAAATGAGTGTTTACGTTAATAATCTATCCGTTATAAGGTATTAACTTGGAACCCAGCATTAATAGTATTCACGTAAATGGTAGACTATGTTGCAATGTTAGCCGCCACAGAAGACGTAAACTTAGCACACCAACGCCAAATAAAGTTATACTTGTATTATCTATCAAGACACGTCGGTATAAATAAAGACAATTTTGATATTATTGGCACTACCTCAACGCACTTTTGTTTGTCAGTACAGACGCCACAGGAAACAAAGACAATGTAGGAGTGAAGACTGCTTGTAAAGTTTATTCATAATCGCAGAAAAAACTTTAGGTTTTCACAGAAATAAACATGTTCTCTTTACCGTTAGCACCTGTCAATTATACAAAGTGAGTGTGTGAGGGAGTTAATTTGTCACGACGTTATAACATTTGTTTTTAATGTTATGCAGGAGATTCGCTAACTGTGGCTGGTATGGTGTTACAGTCCTTATACTGTCTTTACTGCATCTAGATATTTTTCTAACTATGTGTTGCATGGTTGTGTTATTAGGTGCTTATCCTAATTTTAATAACTACAACATTCTTGGTATACCCACTAACCTTAGTTTGCGACAAACTTAAATATGTAACGAGCCAAACTTTTCATAAATGTTAAGTTACATAAAATAATTTGTTATATTCCTCAAAAGTAAATGTTGAGTTGTTCATCACGTATTTCCTTAATTATCTACAATAAGTCAATCAGTGAATCACCTAAATTCTTGGATATTTTTTTGTTCTGCCTGAGACGTTCAACCATGGCAGTCTTGTGCTTGTGAGTTCTTCTTTACGATAATAAATCTAGTAAGCTATTACACAAGAGCACTTAGATTTTTAAAATGCGTGTTTTTGTGAGGGAACAGTTTGCAACGCCATATGTTCAAGTTCACATACATATTGTGGATTCGAGAAATGCATGCAGATTATGCATTAAAATATTTCTCAAACAGCTGGACGGATAACACATAACTTGTTTTTAGCACTGTTTACGCTCATTATCACCAAACCAGTGCTTTTGCACATGTTTTCACATGGTTTTGTACTTTGGTCGTTTGCTGGAAAATTTGAGTTGGCAAATAATTGTTTTATGTTGTGCACAGAAATTACCTAAAATAGGGCCAATTGCTTATCTTGATTATACGGGATTGTGTCTCATTCTTTAATATTTTCATTTAGATTTCCTTCAATCCCCAAGGATGAACACATAACTCTTATTGTCTTTACAAGCGCTGCTAACTACATATGTATTATTTAGGACTACGTGTACACTTTCTGAAAATACAACATATGTTGCGTTTCATACACTTTTAAGGTACATAGAAAAAAGGTAAATCAATTTTTGTGTATCAATTTATTTGTAAGCATATTCAAGACTTTTTAAGGCATATGCTTGCTACTTAATCAGATGAATCTCATGATTAAAGAAGCAAGCATATGCCCTGAGACGTCGTGAACATGCGTACAGAAATGTTGATATTTAAACGTCCTGAGTTACTGACATTTTACTGAATTGTCGACAGTTTACAGTTAAAGATGTACACTTATATCATTGGTTGTGTGCGTTGGTTTTGTTTTGTTATTGGCTTCCCTAATATGCTGTTGACATTGTTTGATTACAAATTTACTGTGTGTGGTTGACAGCGTGCTAATTGTTATTGAAGTTGTATGTTAGAGAGTGCCACTAGTCGAGTAGTACATGCTCACTCTTCACAAACGCCACGCCAAATGTTATCACTGAGTTTTATAGATTCACACATGCAGCTTTCACATCAATATTGCCGCTGTGTCCAATGGAATCTACCCTGACAGATTATGCCTTTTGACGTTGGTAGTGACGTCATCAGCAGTCATAGTATTAGGAGATGGCGGCAAGCAGTGTAAGGCGACAAGAGGATTTCGTGTTGCTAGCATGTGGGTCTACCGACGGCTGCGTGGAATGGCCTTGACACTCCAACATTCAAGAAACCATCTGCAATGACCATGGACTGCACGTCGGTAGCAACGTCTTAACCGGGCACAAGTTCTTTTGACTGACGAGAGCAGACTCAACATATTTCGTTTAATTGTAAAAAATACGGGTGTATTGGTGTCGAGTCGACAGATTTGCTCCAAGCTGAATACAAGAGGTTCGACAATTCGGGGGCAGTGGTGTAATGGTTTGGGGTGTAATTTATGGTGATCAGAAACGTCGTTTGGTGATAACTAATGGAAACCAGACAGCAGAACGGTACAGGGATGAGATATTGCAATGTGTGGTACTGCCGTTCACACCTCAAAGTAAGTTTTCCAACGAGATAACGCCAGGCCAAACACCGCAAGCATTAGTACAAATTTTCTCAAAGTCAATCATGTTCAATGTTTACCATAGCCATCTCACTCAGCCGACCTCAACCCCCCCAAAAATATGTGAGATTTCTTGGAAGGCAAGACAGATGTCGACCACAACAGCCAGTAAGGGTTTAACAGCTAGAATATGCTCTTCATTTCGAATAAGCAATTGTCCCCAATGGCGCCATCCGTTGTTTTACGTTTTCGACGAGATATTGACTTTGATTCCATGTGCTCGGACGTCATAGACGTCAGGAAACAGATATTTACCGTTGCCTCTGTAATCGTGTAATTCTGAACGTTGACTCCTATCCTATTAAACGTTGACTGTTTAATATCACTGTTTAATATTACAAAGTCACTTTGCTAACACAACACGAATATGGCATTGTCTTTTAACATAAATTTCAAACTTTATTGAATGGTATGGTTAAATTTATGTTTTTAAAAGAAACACAGCCTTGTTTCTGTCTTTTGCTCGTCAATTTATTATAATTTATCCAAGGCACTGAAAGTATAGCTGTAAATTATGTCCTTTACGATGAAAAGCCTTTTTTTGTTTTTAAAAGTGTGCATTTACAACGCGTTTGGTGTTTGTAAACTGCAAAATGCCTTTCTTCTTTGAAATAAGACGTAATCTACAACAATTTAAGTTTTTGTTAATTGAAAATATTTTGTCTTTAGGAAATGCCCAATGTACAACAATTGTGTATGGTGGTCGAGAGGGGCCATCGCAATATTGCATTCTATAACCCACGCGATATGGCGATACCGTGATAAGACGACACGACATGGCGATAGCACAACACGACATGGCGATAATATCGTCATGTCGTGTTGTGCTATCACCATGTCGTCTTATCGCGATATCGCGATAAATGCAATTTCGCCATGTCGTGTTGTGCTATCGCCATGCCGCGTCCTTTTATCGCGGTATCGCCTTATCGCGTGGGTTATAGAACGAGATATTGTGATAGTCCTTTTCGGACACCATAATTTTAAGCAGTGGAAACAAAAGCCATAAGCCCACAGTCAGTACATTATCTTGCTTGTGGCCACCTGATCGTATGCACAATGTGGCAATTGAGTGGGTTCTTTTGACTGCGTAGGATTGTGTACCGAACAAACAACGGCTGTGAAAACATTCCAAAAAACGTCACGTAATGATGGTCCCAAGCTGAGTAACAGCTTGGTCACAGGTGTGAAGACGTTTGATCCTGACATCCTCAGTTTCTAAACGAAACGTTCAAAAATAAAGACAGCTTACCAACACATGTACGCGAGTCTTCGTCAAACACCTCGTTCTTCTTGCAGGCTGCAGCGGTTACTAGGACAGAGACATATCGCTTAAGTTTTTTTTTAAATTCCTTTAAATTTAATTATTAATGATTTCAACGCTTGGAGATATGATAAAGAGATAGTAAGAGCTTTAAATGTGACCATCTAGTGCTGTTGAAAAGTGTTTTGTGGTAACGTGTTTAAAAGAGCTCCTGTAGGAGCTCTTTTAAACACGTTACCACAAGATAGATTTCAACAGTTTTTAAGACCGAAATTTGAAAACTCAAACAATCAAATGACTATTCTAAGGCTTATTAGTTTTATTTTTAAAAGTACAAATCAATTTATAAAATTGATAAGCAGTGATATGTTTTAAAGTTTGATATATATGTTTGTGGTGGTAAAATTGTAAAATAAATTACTGTGAAAATGTTACACAAATTTGTCAAAACAATGACGTTTACTTGAATTAAAAACAGGTACATGCTCATACTTACAATGACATTTTCTTGTCTTTTCATCGTATATTTCATCTGTTCTACATATTACTTTTGGATCTGAAATAATTGTAAAGAAGTAAGTCTGTTGTAAACCATACATACTGTTATATGGCAGTGTATTGTGTTGTTCATTAATGACTGTGACTGTTTAGCATTGTTATATGGTTAAATTCAGTTAAAGTTCATTACACTGTGTTTTGACAAGTGATTGACATGTTTTGTAAACACGTGCTCAATTCAAAATAGAAAATGCTAAAATAGTTTAGGGAATTCCCACCTAGAATTTCCCAGTATAATATGTAATATCTTAGTAGCTTATGGAAATTTCTATAAATAAGGGGTGTCTCACTCATTGGAGAGAACATTTAAAATCAGCTTTCATTGGACATTCCTGCATGTGATTGTGAATTTCTTGGATATTGACTACATTTGACTACCGTAGCTAGTGGGTGAATATATTTTGTCATCAACACGTAAATAAATACATGAGCATGATTCCAAAAATAATTTAAAATTTGACAAACACCTCTAAGCGAGTAATATACCCCTCCTCTATTTATGTGAACGTGCTGTGCGACACAAGTAGAACGTCTGACGTGTTCTTTTAACTAACTACAGCAAACCAATTAGAACAATTTTGATGAACACAAAATGCTTCTTAAGCGGGTTTAGGTCAATACTCACAATCAACGCAATAAGCTATGTCACATCCCATTGAAGACTGTAATCTATACACATAAAAGTCGCCACAGTTTTTAACATGCACTTCAAATGCATAATAACAACAGTCGTAGTCACTGTCCGGTTCTCCCCAAACTGCGCAAGCTCGACCGGAAACTCGCTCTCCTACTTTCGGAGTCTTGGATTCAAGATCCAACCATATTGGTGCCTTTGTTCCGCACCGGAAAGTCTGAAAAGAGAAAATGATTGACCTTGAGATTATTTTTGTGTTAACGTGTTTTGTTTTGCATAACTGTGCTCTAAAAGCCTATATCACTTGAACAGTTCTCTAACACTAATACTTTTTAACTATAGCAGACAATGTGTTTCAAATGAAATAGAATAAATTATTAGTACAATAAACACAAAAATGTGGCATGTAACGTTTAAGTAATGTTTACAGAACTAGATGTTTAATCTACCTGTTACAATGCTTAAAGCAGAATGACATTGTCCATTACCTAACATAACTATTTTATTGAAAAACTATTCCGTTGCAATTCTTTAAAAGAGTTGTTTTAAACAAATTAAAACAGGATAGTGTTGTAACAGCACGAGTTGGTCATAGGCTAAGCTTCAAGTGCTAATTAAGTACCTATATGGGTAAACTCATTTCGTTTGCAGGTTACACAATATTACTTTATTTCATCTTTGGAACTTCGTAAATGTAAACGTAACAGAACATAGCACATAGCATAGTAAACGTAGCACATAACAGAACATTAACTGCATCTAATAACAATAAATATATATTGCACTTATTGACTGATGAAGTATCGAATGTAAGATATTTCAATTTACTATTTTAATGATTAAAGATTCTCACACAGAACGTTACGTGTGTCTCAAATACACACATGAGATTTAAATAAACATGAACATATGCTACGTCAGTGCAACACAAGACATGATACGGGTGATGAAGAGAGGGAGTTAGTGTGTTCAAACACATGGTGAGATAAGTTTGTTGAATTATTGTTTCAGATAAACATATTAATGTTGATTCGGACTTTTTATTTGTGTTACTAACCTGTATTTACACGTATGCATTTTATTTACAAATGGCATATTGTTCACAAATGATAGAGGCTAATTGTTAAGTTGCGTGGGTGGAGCAGCTGCAGTCATGAAAAAGTGTATGAGCAGCAACAGCACTGAAGCCACAAGTTTGTATCTGAAGAAACCTGCACATTCACACATAAAAATACACAAAAAAAAATCAACATTCAGCTAATTAAAATATTTTTTTATTTTATTATCACATTTATTTCTCTATATCTTGTACATAGATTAAATAGTATTCAGCACCTATGACTCTCTCAAATATCTGTGTTAGTCATCGTTTCAGTGTTACAATTCCAACCTAAATATTTTATTATAACTAACGGAGCTCCTTAAAACAAACTACCACAAGGTAGAATTTTAACAGCACAAGGTGGTCACAATATTATGTACACTATACTATCCCACATTCAGGACTCGAAAGGTTAAAGTCGTTTTATTTTCAGCTCTGAGCCCATAGGTTTGTGTCATAAATGCAAAACTCGTTGTAAAATGTTATCTTGCAAGAGACAAAGGTTTTTTTTAGAAACGGTAGCGTTGACAAAGATCTTGATATATGTATATCAGAGTAAGTATTATAGGGCGAGTCACGTATTGTTGTGTTTTTTTACTTTTCATAATTGCAGATTAATCATCAACTGTTAAGTTCAATGTTTCGACATCTACAGTCTCTCCACGGACAATGAGCTGTCCCCATAGGTCAACATTCGTTTCTGGATCTAATTGTTCATATTTCGGTGTCACGCTCATGACGCTTAAGTGAAGCAAACACTTACTGGCACACATTGTTCTGCGAATATGGCATTGGTACCGTTGACCTTGAAGCGGTACCATCGCGGTTCGATACCCACATCACAGATAATACCTCCTGTTTCATCCGTCACGTAGTTGATGTAGCGGCGGTAGTCATCAATCACCTGGTGACGGCCTTCGTGACACGGATCTGAAATGTACATGAAATAGACATCGTTATTCGTCTTTGAACGGCATTCTAGAAATTGCTGTGATGATCATAGGAGAAATCAAGTAAGTGTTCACTCGCTTGACAACGGTGTTATTACTTACTCAGAAACGAAGAATACACCTTTTTGTGTAGATACAAATACTTTTATCACGCAAGTGAATTTGCTTGATACCGGTGTTTGTATGTATACCTAAATATTGCATACATTGTCGATGTAGATACCAACATCGTAACCAAGCATGTTAACTTTCATAATACAATTGTTAGTATCTACATCGAAACGACGCATAAAATCGTTATGAAACAAGTAAACTCGCATGATATTAATGTTTTTACCTTCACCAAAACGACGAATACATTTCCATCGTGGATACTAACATCGTAATAAAGCAAGTAAAGTGTGTTGTGTGATAACGGTGTTAGTATACACACCGATACATTGAATAAATAAGTTGTTATCCATAGAATATGTTCAATGTTCGACATATATAATGATGAAACATGAAACGAATCAAGTAAGAAATTACTTATGTGACATAAAACTATGATCTATATGAAGCATAAATAGTGTTCTATTTCCTGCTCCTGCTCAAGGCTCTTTTCCTCAAATTGATGTTGGGTGAATTTGATCGTAAGTGCTAAAATATAATATTGGATTACGACTGTCTTAGCGCAGAGATCGCTTTGGAACCGGTACCATTCGGCACCGGTTCGAAATCGATATCTGTGCTACGACATTTGTAAGCCTATGATAAGAAACGACTCCACAGGACATGGTTTTAGTCTTGCTTCAAGACTGTGGAATGTTTATAGAGACTTGTAGACAGTCTATAAAATGAGAAAGTCTAGCAGCTACTATTCCACGAGAACTTGGTCTTCAGAAAAGAAAATAAGGCTTATTGAAAAAGTAAAAATAAAAAAATAAAAAAATTCATAGACTAAATTTTGGTCTAGACATGGTTTCAAAAATCACTTACGCTAATATCGCTTTGAGTAACGGGACCTGATTAACTTCATTAACACGCTTCCGGTATTTGTTTTAATGCGTCGTGTAACACCTTTTTGAGGCAGGCGTTATTACTGGAAACTAGGTGAAGCATCGTATTTCTAAACAGGTTTCATAACTCACACTTATGAAAAAAATAAATACATGAATCTTCATTTTCAAAGTGTCAAGACGCTGTAGGAAACGCCCCTTTGTGTTTATGTGAGCTCTTTAAAGGTCAATAACACCATCTTTTGTGCACTTTTTGAAGCATAACAAACCGAAGTCGACCAACTGTCACAACAATAAAAAGTTCCAAATCCAGGGGAGATAACTTTTGGGGCCTTGATGTATTTTTTTCTAAGAGACGTGCTATACTTTTATAAAAACTATCATGTCATGTCGTGTGTGTGATGAATGTTCTGTTTATGCAAGGCGTTGAACTGTTTTTTCTGTAGAAAAAGCGTCTCTAAAAATATGTTTTACTTGTCTTGGTATAAATGCAATGTAATAAACATTACAACACATACTTGAGTGGCAACAAAGTTTACTTGGAGATGTCATTGACTCAGGCAATAAACATAACTTCTGGAAGCGTAACTGCACGTACTGCAATGTTAGCAGGTACATCTCACAAAACGGTTGTTAATTTCACGCTCATTCCGTGATGTGATTGACGTTTAATGAGGCGATATCATCGATGCTTATCGTGGATTATGGAAATCTTCTTCGAAGTGAGGTTATTAAATCTTAATGGTGATAGCGCTTACGTTGCAAACCTGTAAAATATGACCAAAAAACAACAGCTTTATTTCATCTACTAACGGATGCAATTATTAACTTCCCGTGCAGTTCCCAATTTTTTTAGGAATTATTATTTTTTTTGTTTTAATTTTCTAAAAACGTAATAATGAAAATAAATACTATTTACTGAGTAAAAACAATCTTTCATGCTTTATATACTATATAATTAAAGAGTATACCTAATATTTAAATAAAAAGAATACGTAATGCTTAATTCAAGATTTCTTGGATGTCAACTTCTTGTTTGTTCGTAAGTTCGCGACGTTTCGGGGCATATGCTTGCTCCTTCATCTTGAATTATTACAACCACTTCTAAATGTCCCTAAAAGAATTGATACGTAATGCTTGTTCATGCTTAACATTAAATTACCTTTTTACATGTCACATTCTACCGTATTTTTTTTTATTTATGTCTATTTCACGTTTGATTGCAATGTACATTTCAGTGGGTCGTGTTCATTGCCCGAGTGACGGATTTAGTAGCGCATGTCCACACTACAAGTGTTTACACCCACGTCTCAAGTGGTCTACAAAATAATATGGACAAACTGTGGTGGGTCTTGCGGATTATACTATTGTACATGTATGCTATTGACATGTAGAGGGTCTACATGAGTGACCATCGTGAGATCAAAACTCAAAGCAGTGTATGCTGTATACAAAGCAATGTAATCACATGAAGGACATTTAGAAGTACATGTAGTGAGCATTTCAGGACTTGGATTGGTATAAAAAAGTATACGTTTGTTCACGACGTTTTGGGCATATGCTTGCTCCTTCTTCACGTGAACAGAACAATTTTAAATACTCTCATATAAAATAATTCCGATTATGTTTATAAATCAGATTTATTTTTCAGATATAATAATTAATGCAATGATTCGCTGTTATAAACTGTAATTTTGCGCAAGTGGTGTTAAACAAAAATATACATTCATAAAATTACAACTATTTTATAATTAAGCCTTGGGGTCAAGTCAATATATTTTATTTCTAAAAAAAATCGTATACCGCTAAAGCAGACATAACTTGTACACAGCATGTACTTCACAGAATCAAATTATGTTATTTGTATCCCAGGTGTGTTTTCTTTCAGCGCGTCCTGAAACTGGGTCAGCTGTGTAATCCCCAATCAATGTGGACAAGGTCAGGCATGGGTGACAGACATAACAGTAATGTACACTTGAGTGACAGCAATGTATGACTGCAATCACACCGACTATACGACCATTCATAACATTTATATAGAGTAATGTGTGTCAGCAAAAACTGAAATGACAAAGCGAAGTATCTGAAACTCAATATCTATTTGAATGAAGTCAAGCCAGGATTATGTTCTGTTTGATTGGCATTTTTAGAAGTTGGAAATGGAAGTAATAGAAGAGAGAATTATATTATGGACAACAACTTTTTATTGCGCTTATAGTGCTTCTCAGCGCAATAACGAAATTGTTATCCATAACATAATTCTCTTATATTACTTCAAGAGTATGATGATGTGAGAGTCTGAGTTAGAGGGGAACCAACTCTCTGTCTTTCTTTATCTTTCCGTGCGAAAACTCTCTCTCTCCCATCATCATCATCCCTTTTATAGCCATTTGTTCTTCAATATGCGTAATTTAAATAATGTACGTTCGTTAATCCGTTAAAAAGAAGTGTAAACGTCCGCCTGTGTTATTAGTATGGAATATGATTGCGAGAATATGTGACAGGTGATTATAGACACAGACAGCATCCTTTCAGCTACAGACACCTCTGTCTACTTAGCCTACTTAAACTACACACAGTGTCCCATCAGATTAGCAACACTACAGTGTACATGTAATAACAAAAACAGTGTAGCAGACCGTTAAGGGAGCTCACCATCATACTTTGTTCTTGGAGGAATTTAAATAACGTCTTCAAAAACACTGGATCGGTTGGAGTGTTTTACAAATGCCAAAATCGTTGTAAACTGTGCACCTTCCAAAGAAAAACAAGTTTTTCTTTGAAAGGTGCATAGTTTACAACGATTTTGGCATTTGTTCTTAGTTTTTGTTTGGAATGTGTACAGTTTACAACGGTTTTTGACATTTGTAACTGAACACCTTTGTCCAAGGAAACGTATATGAATGGTATGTTTAACATAATTCTGTTTACCTAGTTTACAGATCTTATGGAACGAAAAATTGACACAGACAGAAACAACAATAAAAATGAAACCTGAAATTGTAATATAGATAAATGGATCAACCAACTGTTTCTGTTGCTTCTACGTCTTTGTCATATTTACAATAAGCACAGACAGAGGCCGTTCATAGTTTAAGAATAAGGATTGTTAAAAAATAACAAATTAAATAATCCGATGAACTGTGTGTAGTTTAAGGACCACACAATAATTTATGTACATAATCAACAACCTTTTCAAAACTCACTCCTGCCTGCACAAAATTACTAAATCACAAGCTACCCACCACCTTTCCCCTCCACCCCCTCTCCATGCGCGTACGCCCTGTCATAAATTATGAATGACGGCCTCTTAGAATAAAAACTATATCTCCTCTAACTATAGTTGATTTATTGCACAAAAACTGTAATGCAATACCTCAAGGCCAAACATATCTGAATATAATATATGCTGAGACATAATACCGACATAAAAGCTGCATATATGAATACGACGTTGGGCTGTTCTTATGAAGAGCTTCTTCTGAATAAAGACATCAGTGTGCATATGCTCAAAGGCAAACAAGACTTCGCTGTACAAACTGACAATGGATGTCACCTTAAGAGATATTATGTCACAAAACATGATATCCTTCATGTTGCACAAACCCAACAGATACATGAATACACATTTGAGAGGTATTGCGTTTTGTTGAGTACTCGAGAGGATTTCTACGACCTTTAAAATCAATGAAAAAATGTTTACTTTATTTGTATAAAAATTGTGCTGATGTCTTCTCTTTTTAAACGCAACTATAGTTCTATTCAGGTCAAAGGTGTACGAATATATTCAGAACATGTGACCTTCTAAAATATATGATTCAGTTGTAGACGCTCCTCAGATGAATATTATGATCGTTTAAGAAACGCGACATGATCTTAGCTCATATTGCCTTTCATCTAGTAAATCCTTAGCAAAGGCTATGGTAATATTTCTGAGTTAGGGAGGGAGGCGGGGGTGTCATTCAGTGTCCAATGTGTAACTAAAAGGGCTGTTGAAAATCTGTTTGGGGGTAATTGGTTGAATGTGTTGAAATAAGTGGCTCTTTTAAACAAATTCCCACAAAATAGGTTTTTCAAAATACTAAAACAAAAACATTGCTGTGTGTACGAAGGACAATGCTCATGATTTGACATAAATAGCTGCCTTTCTTGGTTTGACGCATCTTGGCTAAATTCATGCTATGAAATCTCCGTTACTCTATGATTCATACCCTGGACACAATCGTCGAGTTTTCGTCGATTAGAAAATTGCATCATCGTCACTATATGTTATCCAATCAAATACTTAGCACAAAAAATATTGTCCTAAATTAGAATCGTTCTTACAAAAGTTGACATCAATACACTAATAAACGTGCCCTTAACAGAATTTCAAAACAAAGACGTGTCATGTCATTGGAAAGCTATTTTTACCGATACCTAACGCAAATCGAGTGAAAGCTGGCGATTGTCCATGGTATGCATCGTAACTCAGATTTCACAGCACGGATTTATTCACGAGGGGTTTGACGTAAGGTGATAATTTTGAAAATTAACATGTATTGTCTCAAGCCCTTTGGGGATTGATATTGCCGCTGTCATCTTTATTATGTATTTATAACATCGTAAACAATACAATTGCGCTGATACAATACTAGTTATAACATTGGTTTATTATACGAACTGCAAAAAGAGGGAAGCAGGTAAAAAGAAAGTTATACTACGTCTGACGCACGTCAACGATAAGTACGCTCAAACTATCCATCAAGACCAATTCCTTTGGACAAAAAGGCAACGCGTCGATTAAATCTGCGTGCAGGACTCCTTGACGAACAGTGATGACATCACGTGGTTAACTTGGTAAGGTTTGTAAGTGCTAAAGTGTTGTAAACTGTACATTTTCGGAAGCCAACCGAGGTTTCCAATATCAAAATTGTTTTAAACAATTTCCACTAAAGTACATGTCAGAAATACATCACTTTTAACATTTCATGGCCCCTAGGTTGACAAGACACGCAACACCCAGGCAATCAAATCTTCATTTATTTTGTAATTTTCCCGTAATATTCTGAAAGTCTATCAAAGAGTCAATACGTTCAGTTTGCAAATGTCAAAATTGTGGTAAACTGTGCACTGTCCAACGAAAAACAAGGTTTTCTGTGGACAGTGCACAGTTTACAACAATTTTGATATTTGTAAACCAAACCTATTATCCCATTGTTAAGTATTTCAATGAAGATTTTAGAGGTCCTAGGGTGACGATGATTTTATAAAATAGGGGTCAAATTTCAAAAAAACTATCCGGTAACCAACATCCTGTGTCATCCTGCAGCGTTCATGCTTTGCATTTAAGGTAATAATTCAATCTTTGTTTACACTAACAGATGCCTGACATAACAATGTCTGAGATTTCTGGTCCGGTTCACTATCACACAGAACACCCCTGTCTGTATCAGCATGCACTGAAATTGACATCCTTCAATTTCACCTTATTGTTGATCTTATGATTATTAAGTCGTTTTCGGAAGCGCCATGTGGTGCAATTGACATTAAAAATATACACCTGGGTTGTCCTCACGCTCCTTCGTTTTGCTTGTTAACTCTGTGTCAATTGGTTAAGTTTACAAATGCTAAAAATTGTGTAAAGTATGCACTTATTAAAGGAAACCAAGAATTGTAAACAGTGCATAATCTGAAATTTCAAAATCGTTGTAAACTGTGCACTTTCCAAAGAAAATTTTTTTTGGGGGAAAGTACACAGTTTACAACGATTTTGGCGTTTGTAAACTAAACTTATAAGCCTAGTGTAAGCTTCATGCTGTGATAATTGCAACTAAATGTTACCTTACACAACCCTGCTATTGTTATACTACTCCCGAAATACATTTTTTTGCTTTTTTACCTGTTGTGAAAGATGTCATTTGAAAGCAACAGCCTTTAGTATTCAATTTTGTTGATCCCATAAACTTTGTAACAAAAACTGTTTTTTTACTGTGACATATATAACAAAGAGTTTATATGTTTTGAAAAGGAGAGTGATTTTATCATAAGTACCTGCAACATGCAGTTTTGCACATACACAAACATCGTAAACAGAACACAGTGTGTGTAAATTGTTTGCGTTATTCACAAGTACGTAAAGTAAGAAGCAAGACGTCTATGCCAGACACTGGTTACAGTACTCAGTGCTCCAGCCAAATTACGTTGGACATACATGAAAAGAATATGCATGAACTACTGTCATTAAGAAATGACATCAGCTGGTATTAACTTTTATGTACTCAGCGCTTAATAGAAATAAAAACCAATGGGTGCGGTATGTAACAAAGTTACTTAATGTTCCTTAAATAATGACACTTAGTCATGGTTGTCAAGGTCCTTGGTGCGTACGCATCCAAGCCGAAACGTCCCACCAAAAAGTAAAGATGTATAACAAAGTTATTTGTGGTTCTGGTGCGATGTAGCATCCAACCAAGGCATTGAAAACTATAAGTGAATTTGTTATTTTCCCTACCAACTTTTAAAAAGCCTTTGAAAGAATTTTGTCAGGCCTGATATGGGCCTGAATTATTATAAATGGCAACTTTATTGATTGTAAAACACGATGTTTCTGGCCTATTCACCTGACGAAAAGGCAAGGACTAACCCGGGAACGTCGTGCTTTACAATTTAAGAAGTTGCAATCCATAATATTTTATGTCATTCCATGAAATGGCTTCCTAAAAGATAAAAAGTTAAAGATAGTACAGTCCAGTATTTTGATCAGTGACATCTTATATTTAATAAAAAAACATGACTATCTTGTACTGTCAAAAACATATCCCGTAATAATTTGTTCAAAAGAGCTCCTATCGGAGCTCCTTTAAACAAATCATTACGGAAGAAGTTCTCAAAAGCCTTTTTAGAGTGGAATTTTGACAATGAAACAGGCAAATGTAGAGCTTCAAACTCATTTAAATGTCAAGTGAAAGTGATCAAATATAATGTTCACATTTATTGCCTGGCACTATGAATAAATATTCCACCTTGCGTGATCAATACAGATCAATTATTAAACAGTGCAATCCACATGCACATCTGGTCTGCTTTGTGACAGCCTACATGATGGTGAAATCTAAAGCCAGAGCAACAACTACACAAATAGAAAAAGCCTCAAAAATACATATTTTACTATTTGTTAAAAATACAAAGCAACTGGTGTTATTTGTGTTACTTGAAACCTTTGTAAAAATTGTAATGCATATTACTATCTAAATGAATTATGATGTTTTTGGCTTCTTTGTCGCATTTTCAGTTAATCTTGGAAGCTGTGTATTTAATTTAGCAGAACCTAAATCTGTGAGCACTTACCTTGGGTGATATCCTTAAATAAGCTTCTTTAAGGATATCTTTTAAACACGTTATTACGGAATACGTTTTCTAACACCTTATGTAGGTTAAAATTTAGACACAGACATAAATTAAATACTTAATTACAAGCTTTTCCTATTACACTGACAAGTTCAACATATATCTCTTTCAATACCTGAGTTCACGTCTTATGAGGCTGTTGACACCTATTTTGAGGTAATTTGTTTAAACTAATTACCACAGGATAGGTTTTTAACAGAACAATGACATCGCAATTTTAAATCCCATTACAATCAACTCAGCATTTACAGGGTTAATGGTTTCAGAATTCATCATGTTGCAATCGCCACTAAACGACATGTCAGAGATGGATGATAAACATCACCTTTAACATTTCATGACCCGAAGGATGACAAGATACGCAACACCCAGGCAATCAAATCTTCACTCATTTTGTAATTTTATCGTAATATACTCCATGTCTATCAAGGAGCCAATATGTTCAGTTTGCAAATGTCAAAGTTGTTGTAAACTATGTACTTTCCAAAGAAAAACAAGGTTTTTTTTGGACAGTGAACAGTTTACAACAATTTTGACATATGCCAGCACACCGCATTGGACGAGTGTATCCTGATGTTATGTTAAAAATTTCTTTAATGTCAATATGTCATTGTGAATGCTAGTTAAAACTATAATACAAAGCGAATTGTACTGCCTAATGTACAAAATTACGAGTATTACCTCCGAATACTTCACATTCATTTGTTTAGATGTTGCAATGAACAAATAGTTCACTGGTTAAAGCTACAGTGTAGTATTTTGGAGGGGCATTTATAAGACATGATATAGGATTTTTCAACGTTAACGTTTTTGTATATACAAATGCGTGTTCCTTCATCAGGTGATAACTTGATATAAGTAGCTAGCATCTGCCCCGAAAGGTTGTGAACATATGTACAAAGACATAATAAAAAGCCTGCGTATGTTCATGACGTTTCGGGGCACATTCTTGCTCCTTCATCTGTTGACACCCAAATATCATGAATTACACAGTGTAAGAGTTATTGGTTAAAGCTTATCAGCTATTTAAAAATTAAAAATATATCACTGTTTTTATACAAAAAACAACAACATTTACTCATAAAAAATAATAACGGTGCTAATTGTCCTACAAGTACTTCTAATATATTCTTTAAGGACTTAATTGGCGTTAATTTTTTACAAGTACTTCCTATATTTCTAATTCTACAGTGGACGTTCTTTTTAACACTTACTTGGCGTTAATTTTTCCACAAGTTCTTTCTATTATCCTCAGCATTCAATGGGATTTGTTTTACGCACATAAAATGGCATTAATTTTCGAAAAATAACCTTATGTATTCCTAATTATACGGTGAACTTATGTTTTCCTAATAACGGTAATGTTCTTGTAAATACCCTTTAACGTCTTAATTGTACAATGA
>JAULCD010132070.1:0-11234 GCA_032361085.1 Calliostoma canaliculatum
TAGTACCTTCAGTTCTCATGCTACCGTAGGAATAGCAATAAGGCATTTTGTATGATAGATTCGTAACGTATTAAATTAGGTTTTCAACAGCACAAAGTGGTTTCAGGTTTAAGTCAAACTAACCCCAAGTCCAACTAATAACAACTCTGCATTCTATTTCTTTTGTAAAGTAAGAACTTAAGTTAGGTCATTTGTACCAAAACATTTAAACACATAAACATTATGGTTAAGGCCATATAAAGTTAATAACCTGGTTCTCGGGCAATTCTTTTAAAAAAATGATGCGGGAGGGAGGTATTTATTTTTTATTCTTAAAAACATTTATGAGGGAGGCTTTTTTATTTTTCAAATTTATAACCAGTATTTTGAAAATATATTGCAATAAGAAACAGAATCTTTCATGTTAAAATAACAAAAACATCCTCATATGCCTGGTAAAATGGTCAAATGCCTCGTAATACCATAAAATTGTGCCAAGTCAACTTTATTTGCGTGAAATTTGGCGCATTAATTCTAAATTATTTTACATCAGTAAATAAAAGAGTTTTTTATTTTTTCTAATTAGCAAAATAGCAATAAAAACAAATAATGCGGGTTTTGAAGTGATGCGGCGGTGCCCTAGAACCAGGTTATTAACTTTATGTGGTCTAACCAAGTTTTGTTGTTTCATGGCCCCATTACTGTCTTACAATCTCTTGGAAGATCAAGAGAATTTTTATTAGTTTTGGCTTTCAGATATTTTTAAAACATTTACAACATTTGTCAGTCATGATCATAATAATAACTTCACAACCAAGGACAGACAAATATTTTACCAGGTGATCCAATCGGGTTGAGCAAGTCATCCATTCCTTGTGGCATTGGCCACAGATGAAGACTAATCTTCTCAGACAGGAGTCGATCATTGAAATCAAACAGCTGCAGATTGCCCCAGGCGAGAGCATTGTAATCCACCTGAAACACAAGTAGGCGGTCACCTTCCTCACACAAAGCAGACAGGTGTTATAAGGCCAAAGAAATTATTTTTTTGTGGTTTCGATTACATGTCTTTAAATTTTAGGGCAGGTCAGTCAGGAAATCTATTTTTTTATTAGAAATATTTTTTTCTTGATATCAAATTTTAACCCTTAAAGTGGGTTTCAGTCAGTCTTTTTACTGTGACCACCTTGTGCTGTTGAAAACATATCATGTGATAATTTGTTTAAAAAAGCTCCTGTAGGAGCTCTTTTAAACAAGTTATCACAGGATAGATTTTCAACAGCCTGTATCAGTTGAAATTTGAAAACTAAAATGAGTAAATGTGGTTTTCAGGTTTTTAGATGCAGTTGATGATACAATGTTTGGGTTGTTTTTTTCATTATAATAATAAAAAAAGTTAGGGTCGGCACCTGTATTGTAGGCAAGGTCGGGTAATCGGAACCACAACATTTGTTTTATTTGGCCTAACAATCCTCACTCAGGGATATCAAGGTCAATGAATGTTGTATTAAATTGAAATGGTGAGTCGTTATTACGAAATTTAACCTCAGTGGCAGCATGATATGATGAAAGACTTGAACGGTCTTCTGATAACTAACATGCTGTTACAAAAAGGTTTTTACGTTGGTTTGATCTATTTGCAAACAATAACCGAAACGTTGCAAAACTTGTAAACCCATACAACCGCGGTACCACTACCACACGGTTGTTTGGATTTAAAAATATTGTAGCTTAACTAACTTTTGTGCAGATAGGATCAAAGCAGCAACTATTGGCTTTAACACATTTATTTGCCAGCATTTCTTGAACAAATCAGAAAATATTAAAACTATGTTTTTGAATTTGTAAAACAATGACGCTTTATTGCATGTTGCACTTTATATCTTCACTGGATCGTGTGTCAAGAGTTTAACAAATGTTGTTTTCAGCAGAATAAACTGTTATGTACACGAATGTGAGATTTTCCTGTTTTCTCCAGCAAAAACAGTAACACATTTGCTGTCTAGTCTTCTTGTGTAATTATTGTTCATCACAAGTAACACAGAAACGCAAGTTTGTCTTTTTGTGCGAAATATTGCCTCTTAAACAATTACTTTTTACTTTTACGATTTAAATAATATTCTGGTGTGAATCCCCTCAAATTTACTTACCACTGGTTTTGTGATTTTGGTTCACAAATACCAACATTATTATAAATTGGGTACGTTAAAAAGTGTTTATTTGCAAAGTGCACAGTTTTTGGACAAACTTAGTCCAAATCCTTAAGTGCCAACAAAAAAGAAATAACCCACATGACAAGTTTATCAGTCTATTCAAGTTGGATCTAATTTTAGACTGTCACGCTTAACATTTGTTTGTTTTAATGTCCAAATTAGAATCTTAGTAAGCTGTTGGAAACCTATCCTATGATAATTTGTTCAAAAGAGCTCCAGCAGGAGCTCTTTTGAACAAATTATCATTGGATGGTAGTTCAATAGCAGTCCTACTAAAATCAATTTAGCACTCCAAAGGTTAATCACTGACATCCACATACAATGTCACTAGCGTCCCGAGTGTTGAAAGTGTTAAATCAACGTTGTATCGTCTTAAAAGGGTCGTCAACAGCCCCCCAAATGAACACACACACACACACACACACACACACACACACACACACACAAACACACACACCACACACACACAACCACGTACACACACACACACACACACACATACACACACACACACACAACGCTTCGAAAGAGATACTGCTTTCGTTTTCCACCTTAAGAAAACAAAAGTAGTATTTGTTTCTGAACGTCACTATTAAAGTATTCTATTCACAAAAATATTTTGCTGTTATTTAAACCACTTCTCACTGAAGATGGAGTGTTGATATGAAACATTAATAAACACAACATTTTCTGACAAAAATATAGGTTTTACGTTCGATGCATATATGGCAAGAATGGTGATGGCGATTTAAAGGCGGACATCCCTTCAGCAAAGCACTAAAACGTCTTGCCATGTTTGTTACGAGAGGACAAAGATAACAGGTTGGATGTAAATAGTTAACACGTCTTATTTTTACGAAAGCGCTGACATGGAAGTGAAGACACCTTAGCTAAGAAGAAAGTCGTGACGTCTTAGCTTTACGAGAGCAGTTATATAAAAGTTAAGACGTTTTATTTTTACAAAAGCGTTTAGAAATTATTACACTTACGAGAGCGTGTGGAATGGGAACAAGGACCCCGTTGCACGAAGACGTCATAACTTTACGACGTCGTAAACCATGTCACTGGGTTAATAGATTTGGCCAAATGCGAAAAATCGTTGTAAACTGTGCATTTTCCAAAGAAAAACAAGAAAGTGCACAGTTTTCAACGAACAAAAAACCCCGACCCACTCAAAAAAAACCCAAACAACCCAAACAACAACAACGGACAAAAATACGTTTAGTTCTTGATCACTTCCCCAATAAACTCACAGCTTAGTGCTACCTTATAATCTGTGTTTATATACAGTAAGTTTCTAGCTTTCTTATCTAATCTAATCTAATCTATTCATTTTGTATAGCGTTGAAAGTTTCAGTTGAACTGCTCACTGGCGCTTAAAACACAAACATATATACATAATACTTACAAAGGATAATGTAGTTATCCAAAAGTCAAAAGCATTTTCGAATAAGTAAGTTTTCAGGTTTCTTCTAAACTTTAGTGGCGTTTCGGTAACGTCATGTGTTCCGGCAGAGAGTTCCATAGCGTTGCTGCTGCGCATCTGAAACTGCGTTATCCCATAGCTGACTTGCAGCGAGGTTTTGGGAGAAGGGGTTTATCTTGATTCTGTTTGGTTCATGAGGCTGGACAGATGCTTTTAGGTAAGAAGGTTCAGAGTTTGTCTTGAGGCAAAGAAAGGTATGAAACATAATCTTAAATTTTATTCTGCTGGAAACTGGGAGCCAGTGAAGTTGCTTGAGAACTGGTGAAATATGGTGCTGTTTTGGAGTCCTGGTTATGATTCTGGCTGCTGTGTTTTGGAGAAGCTGAAGTTTTTGAAGAAGAGTTGAGGGTATTCCATACAACAAAGAGTTACAGTAATCAAGTCTTGAAATGATGAGAGATTGCGCTAGCATTTTGGTGGTTTCTGGAGACAGATAACGGCGGAGTTTTCCAATCTGATGGAGATAGAAATGGCCTGTTTTACATTGAGCTGCTACCTGATTCTTCATTGACATGTTTGAGTCAAAAATAACACCAAGATTTCTAACTTGTGTGCATGATGTCACCGGGGTGTTACCAATTTTACATGTGATTTTCAAGTCAGGCATTTGTTGCAGTTGTTGACGAGATCCTGCAAGAAGCACTTCAGTTTTATTCTCGTTGAATTTTAAAAAGTTCGCTTTCATCCAAGTACAAACTTCATTGATACACTTAATGGGCAAGCAAAGCCTTAAGTTTAGTATATTTTAGTTTATGAATTTTACTCTTTTAAAACATGTTTAAAGTTTGGAATCTAGGAATTTAATATCATTTAAATTCAAAATATACCCTAAAATTAAGCCTAATTCTTGATTTTGTGTGATTTAGCGAAAAATAGATATATTGATTGTGAAATAGACCATGCGATTGCGGTTGACATGTCACCAGCTGTGTGTGATTTATAGCCTTTAAAATTGGGTAACTGTTACTGCAACACCGCTGGTCTAGTGGTTAGCATTATGTTTTCGTTTTTTGTTGGCATTTTAAAAGTATGCTTTCAAGTCCATTTAGAGGCTTAATATTTTTGCAGATTTAATTTCTAATATTAAATGTAATTTTCATTACTGAGCAACTTACGATGTAGATCAAAATCATTTCTAATTTTAGAAAAGAATTAAAATACATTAAACTAACAATTATGTTTTAATTAATCTGTCATTTCTTCTTTGTAATTTTTCTGCAGATCTCTTGATCTACTTACAGTTTCATTTTTCATTTTTTTGATAATTATCCTCCTCCTTAGTAACTGATTGAAATTTTGTATCAGAAATTTTCTCATCATCTAATGCTTTTGAAACAATATTATCAATTGAAAATAACGTTGACATAGCTGTGATTTTATCGTATTTTGCCATTTGTTTCCTCATCCGGTGAGAAACATCCACAGATAGTATGCCTGCTGTTGCTTTTAAGTGCAATCACAATGGGCGCAGCTATTATTGTTGATAACAAACCAATACCGCCACTGTTTCTACACCATTTAAAATATTAACATATTTTTTTATATTTGCTATGTAGTTTTTTTTTACATATTTCAATATTATTATTTATATCATATTTAAATTTATTTATTTGCTCCATACGCTAATCACTATTTATTTTATATTATATATTTATAAAAATTAAACTAGAATTTGTTTTAAATATTCCATTGGCAGCAAGTTATCTAAATATAATAATTTACAAAAAACTTATATTACTCGGTAAAATTATTTTATCAAAGATATTCGCATTTGACCAATTTGAACGGTATTACTTAAACTATTAAAACCTTCTCTTCTTCTTAGAACAATAGTACACAATTTATTATTTTAGTCTATGGTTCATCAAACTTTAATCCCTTTCAATATGTTTATAAGAGTGTCATCAACTTTTTCTTCTAGATACATTAAAACATTAGTGTTGAATTTTCGACATCAAATAATTTTCCTATTTCACTAAATTCATCTATCATTTTATTAATTCTGCTTTCTTTTTACCTCAAAGTAGATTAGTTAAAACATATGCATCCTTAACAATTTTAATTCCTACAAATTTTGGTTAGACTGACTACATATTGCAAATACCAGAGTTGCTTATTTTGTTAAATTGTTTACAAGGCTTTAATAATAATCTAGATGTGGTTCACAAATATGTGTTTGTGTTTGTGACAATAATGAAATATGTGGATTTTTTTTCTAATGTAATAATTTCTTATTTTTAAAAGTAATTATATTTTGTCAAAATTAAACTGTTATTATTTTGTTAAAATTCATACTATTTTATTAAACGGTAATTGAGACCAAAAGTAAATATTCAAATATTTCAGTAAATATAGTGCGCTTGTTTTCTGCTTTTGTCTGATTGAAAAACAAATTCAATGTTAACCCTCGTAGTCTGCATTCTTCGATACAAAATTAGTAGTTGACTGTAAATGACAGTGTCAAGACATCAAATTAAGCTAAAGTCCTTTTGTCCACAATATATGTCCCCACACTGGAAAAAATGTATAGAAATTATTTAGCGGTTTTCTGCAGGAAATCACATCAAACCAATAGAAAACCGCTGAATAATTTCTATAAAATTTTTCTAGTGCCAGTTGCACTCCCAAGGTTCTATTTCACCACAGATACGCAGATTGATACTGATACACGCAGAAGGCGTGCCTTTGTGTTATCCCGAAGAGGAAATTAAAATAAAGTCGTGCATGCGTACTTGGAACTCCGAACTCACTTATACTAGTATTTTATTTAATGAGCACCTATGACTCCCTAAATAGTTTTTTCTACATACACTTACGGTGACCGATACGAGCTAAAACATACAATTACTTTACTATGTTTTTGGGAATGAATAATTACGTTTCACTTTCTAATTTAACTAAAACAGTGGATACATCAGACAGGTGAGAATGCGATGAGAACACGACGTTTCACCCAACAAACAGTTGGACCCAGGTGAAAAGCTGTCCAATTATAGAGCGAACTTGCTGGCTGCTTCCAAAATGCGACATCGATCAATGTTAACAGTCTTGATTATCCAACCATGGAAATGATATAGTCTGAATTATCGAGGGGAATGTTATTACGGTTTTTCAGGTTCACGTGAAATAAAATACCTATTTTTAAAACTTAAAAAAACGATTTCTTTATAAAGTATTTATTTTATAATGTTTGTCAAAGGCATGGGTAATGATGCTTCTCCTCTAAAAATAAGGAAGTCGTTACAATGACTGTACTTTCAAAAGTAAACATTATCACTACACCATTTTGTTGTTTCACTCATTAAAAACGAGGATTGGGAATACCCTTGTGCTGTAAACAACATAAGATCACACACTGATAGTCAACATTCGAGATCGTCGCGTAATGGGAGAAACATGATTAACCACTGTTTGCCATATGTATTGATTGAATCTCCTGCTTCACCTATGCAAATTAACCATTCGTTTCGATATAAATCAGTACACACAGCAAATAGTGGTTAATCCTCTATTTTCCAATACATTTACGACACCTTAAACAATTTTGTAAACTTTACTTTCCAAACGACATCGTACAATTACGACATCTTTGTTAACCCTTAATCAACATATTTACAAATACAGGGTGATGTATACACATAACTTATTGTAATGATAGAAGGCAAAGTGACAGAATACCCCATTTGTAGCTCCAATATGTTAATATATTGCCCATGTTAGTCAAAAACATAAGTTAATGGTCCGCATATACTGTTTATCAAGTAAACTTAAGATGAACATTTAGATGAAGACTTGTTAAGAAAAGTGGCAAAAATTACCTGAAAGCCAAATGTTCCCCGCTATGAAATATAACAGTGTAAGAATCACCATTGTCTTCCTGTTCGTACACTTTAGTTACCCAAAGTTAAACGTGCATCTCTGCAACTCGACTCCAAACAATTATGTGACAATTACATTGATATGTCCCTTGGCTATTCCTTACAAGTATCGATATAGTTGTTAATGCGAGACGACAAGCAACGTTCTTGTGGCCATGACGACACTCGGCATATTGTGTTGATCAGGGTGCAGTTTCACAAAGTTGTCATACACCATGTTACTGGGCCAATTGGTTCGATGACAAATGTCAAAAATCATTGTTAACTATCTACTTTCCAACGAACAACTATTGTTGTAGAAAGTTAACAGTTTACAACGATTTTCGACATTTTTTACACTGAAATGGTTTTTGACATAATTTTTGTTCGACGATTTTATGAAGTAACCAGTCGTTAGTGAAAGCTTACTCATATATTGTTCTACTGATTAGATACTATTCAAATAACAGCATTTATAATTCACACAACTTTCTGTCGCATTCAGTAGATCGTCCAAGGTTTGACGATTCATGTCAATTTTTTTTATTAAGGATGTTATGTTGGCCTTTCTTCATTGTGTCTCAAGAAATCCATTTATGTACATTGTAAAAGTGAAGGCGCTGACACGTAGCTAGTTTATACAAAGGTAACCATGGCGTATACACAGGGAGACATGATATATACACAGGGAGACATGGTATATACACAGGTAGACATGGTATATACAAAAGTAGACATCGTATACACACAGGTAGACATCATATATACACAGGGAGACATGATATATACACAGGGAGACATGGTATATACACAGGGATACATGGTATATACACAGGTAGACATCGTATATACACAGGTAGACATCGTATATACACAGAGAATCACGGTATATACACAGGAGGACATGGTATATACACAGGAAGACAAGGTCTAAAACACATGTAAACAAAGCACAAACACAGGGAGATATGGCATATACACAAGTAGTCAAGATATATAAACAGGGGGATATGGCATATACACAGAGGGACATGGCATATACACATAGGGACATGGCATATACACAGAGGGACATGGTATATACACAGGAGGACATGGTATATACACAGAGGGACATGATATATACACAGTGGAACATGGTATATACACAGGAAGACAAGGTCTATATACACATGTAAACAAAGCATAAATACAGGGAGATATGGCATATACAAAGGTAGACAAGGTATACAAACAGGGGACTATGGTATATACACAGGGATATACGATATATACACATGTATATATGGTATATACACAGTGGGACATGGTATATACACAGGAGGACATGGTATATACACAGTGGGACATGGTATATACACAGTGGGACATGGTATATACAAAGTGGGACATGGTATATACAGAGGATAACATGGTATATACAGAGGAAGACATGGTATATACACCGGAGGACATGGTATATACAGGGGGACATGATATATGCACAGGGAGACATGGTATAAACAGAGGAGGACATGGTATACGCACAGTTGAACATGGTATATAATGAGGAGGACATGGTATATACACAGTGGGGCATAGTATATGCACAGGATGACATTGTATACACACTGGGACATGGTTTATACACAGTGGGACATGGTATATACAGATGGAGGACATGGTATATACACAGTGGGACATGGTATATGCACAGTGGAACATTGTATAAACACAGGAGGACTTGATATATACAGATGGAGGACATGGTATATGCACAGGGAGACATGGTATAAACAGAAGAGGACATGGTATATGCACAGTGGGACATGGTATATACACAGAAGGACTTTAAGCATTCTTAACATTCATCTCAGCTATTTAGGGACGAAAGCGCTAAGATCAATTTGAAAAAGTCTTACCCTAGGAGAGAGGTGAGGATACGGACCCTGAGCATATGCTGAGGGAACTAATAATCTTCAAGATTCCAATGTTAAATACCACGATGCAGAAGCTTAAACTTGTCGAGGCATCGTTTCACAAAAACGTCATAACTTTATGACGTTGTAAACCATGTCACTGGGTTAATGGATTTGGTTTGCAAATGCCAAAAATTGCTGTAAACTGTGCACTTCCCAAAGAAAAACATGTTTTCTTTGGAAAGTGCACAGTTTACACCGAATTTTGGCATTTGCAAACCAAATCTACCGGCTTAGTGTTAGGTTTACGACGTCATAAATGTACGATGTCTTTGTAAAACTTTCCCTGGTGATTAACGCGGGTCACGCTTAACAAAACCACTGAAGCCTGTCCAACAACTTCTTACAGAGCTTCTGATACCCAACTTATTAACTTAAGTCTCCGGAGAATTCTTACCATTTTACAAGTCATCATCAGTCATGCAGACAACAAATCCAGTGTTGCATGTAGTTGTACTAATTACACATTTTAAACAGTTGAATAACAAAGTTGCTGCTTATAACAGCAACCCGGATGTAAGGAGAATCCCGCCCACGTCTTTGTTAACCCTTAAAAGGCTTCACGCAATACCTTTTCCCGTTTCATTGAAGAAATAAATTGCAAAATATTAGTTTGTGTATAAATACACATAACATCGGTACTTTAACACCACAATCTCTTTTAGTTTTTTTCTAAAAATACATATGGCATCGTTAATATTACTTTGGGATTTTCACACCACAATCTCTGTGTGTTTGGGTATAAATACATAGTACATTGGTACTTTCACACACAAATCTGGAAGCAGTAATAGTAGATTGAACAGGGCGTAGAATCTGATTGATGTACCTCTCTGCGTTGAGATTCCCATTTACCACAACAAGAGCAGCCTTCACTTGTCCGCTAATTCTGCCCCAAACTATGATTTTGCCACCGCTAAAGGGTTCCACAGTCTGAATACAACAACGACGCCAAGGTTTGGTCTGCAAATGCAAAAAATGGTTGTAAACTGTGCACTTTCCAACCATTTATTGGATTTGTAGACCAAATCCACTAACCCAGTGACATGGTTTAGGACGTCGTAAAGTTATGACGTCTTTGTAAAACGGGCCCCAGGTTTATGTTATCAGATTGTCTCACCTAAGAGACGTGTGTCTGCTGTGACAAAGGTTTGCTACATAATTCGTCCTGGGACTAGTTCCACAAAGTTTTTGTCAGCAAAACTTGATCCTTGTCAATACCTTTCCCTGACTATTAACTATTTCCCACACTAACGTTTGAAACAAACACACGACGAGAACAAGCGAAGAAGCTTGGTTTCGTTTCACAAGACTAAGCACCCATTCTCAGAGAGAATTGCCAATTAAGCCTGTGCGTATTTCAAAATAAAAACAACCATAAAGTTCGATTGTATTGACGTTTATTTATTGTTTAAACCTTCAAGCGCTAATATCACTTAATAGCACTTAACACTGAAAAAAATGTATAGAAATTATTCAGCGTTTTATTTGGTTTGATGAGATTTCCAAAGGAAATCTCATCAAACCAAAAAACAAACGCTAAATAATTTCTATACATTTTTTTTTCTAGTGCAAACGACATTAGATAAGAAGATTATTCAATTGACATCCCAAATAACTACAATATAATTTACGTGATTTTTAAATTTCCACATATTTAATGAATGCTTTCATGAATAATGTAACATTTATTGTCTCATTTATTTAATCTGTTAGGTCTTATTTTGCAGCAAATACAAGT
>JAULCD010132180.1:0-11231 GCA_032361085.1 Calliostoma canaliculatum
TTTCTGGCACGATTTCAGAGCACGACTTGTGTAAAACAGACTAGGAATAAAAAAAAATCATATTTAATTTTAAAAACCCCAAACTGTTTTGTAGCGAAGGTAAGGTCATAAACCAACGTACGAAAATGCATAACTTTTTTACTATTTCAGGACCCGGTTCAAAAAGCTATAGTAAGCCGAGATCAATCTTAGTTAATACTTCTTCATGGCAGTATAGCACTTGTACACACAGAGGGTGCTGGGTAATGTGCGACGTGTTCTTCCACAATTGTCCCATCAAGCTGAGATGTCTTAACTTTCATCTTCGCGCTCTCTTTACGAGGGCGCTAAGATGACAGTTCAGACGTCTTAGCCTCAGGGTAGTTTTGTGGAACGTAGGTCAGAACAATTAGGATAAAGTCGACAAAAGTTTGTAAGAGTAGTTGGTTACACTATTTAAATATGATTTTAAAATGTAAATGATTTAATTTTTAAATTGGAAAATAATATAAATTAAGTACTTATAATTCATCAATAATATGTTGAATTCCTGTTCAATTGTTTGAGTCATTTTGCTTTCTTGATTGGAACACAATTTTAGCAATACATTGATATTAGTTACATTTAAAAAGGAGGCCACCTTGTACATTTAATTTCTTTCAGAGAACCTAATGGAGCTTATTGAAACTACCACCAAGATAAATTTTGAAAAGCAAATTTTAATTGCAATTTAGACAGCAAATTAGGAATTATTTTTTAAGCATTTCAAAGAAAATCACTTGTTTTTGTCTCATTTATATTTCTCCAGAAGAGCACATAACAAAATGAAAATCATAAAAAATAATGTTCCGACAGTTTTTTTTGTTAAACATAAGAAATTTAATATGACAAACACTGAAATATGTTTTAGGAATTATTCAGTGGATTTCCATTGGTTTGATGAGATGGAAATCTCATGAAACCAATGAAAATCCACTGAATAATTTATATACATTTGTTCCGGTGAAATGTGACACTAAAATGTACGTGTTCACAGTTACTTTTTAGTACTGATAAACGTTCCATGAAAACAATGGTTTGCACATTCAAGTGGATATTAAAACTATACAGCGACATTCTTGTTTCATTCTTACTTGTTGTAATTTCATTGTTTTCGGAATTGTCTTCATCTGTTTTTGTGGTAACCATAGCTTTCACTTCTGTCAACATAATACATCCTGAATTAGAGACATATTAATAAATGGCAAGACTGACTCTAAAACGCAGACATATTTCCCCCAAAAATATTTGTTCAAGAAGTGCCTTTCTCCACTTATTAATCTACTCCAATGGGCTTGAAGGTTAGATATCGGTTGCCAAGTTAGGAAGCGGCTTTGGAATAGCCACGTATATATATATATAGTACATAGTGACCAGGCCCCCGTTCCTCAAAACTATTTTAGGTTGATCGTAAGCAATTTTAAAAACAGTGTCCTCTTGAGTTGTTTCTTGTTATAGGCTTACGACTGTTGTAGCCTATAATGGCCCGGTTCAAAGCGATTTCGGCGGAAAGATAGTCGTAAGTCAATGTTATATTTTAGCAATTACGATCAACTTAGCCTACGTTAGCTTTGAGAAACAGAGTCAAAATTAAAGCTGCTGACCACACTCATAAATCCACACTTATGTTTGATCTAAACTATTAGTAGTCTTTCGTGTGTTGAGCACAACATGTCCAGTTTAGTGTCCACATTATAACCTAAATAGGCTGTTTAAAACCTAATCCATGGTAATTTAATTAATTTAATTAAACGATCGGATTGAACCAGGCTTAAGTCTTTACAACTCTGGGCCCCATTTCTCAAAGCGATCTTACTGTTCAGATAGTCGTAAGTGAAATAATGTCCTGTTGAGTTGTGTCTTATCATAGGCTTAGGACTGTAGTAGCGCAGAGATCGACTTGGAACCAGTGCCGAATGGCACCGGTTCCAAAGCGATTTCTGCGATACGACAGCCGTAAGCCAATGCTATAGTTTTGCCCTTAAGATCAACTTAGCTTTGAGGAACGGGGCCCTGTACTCTCAGGGTGAAGCATTTTTTACACAAAGCAAATCGTCAGTGTGTTGAATCTCACCTGTAGACATGTTGTCCACCCGCTCAGACACCTGTGTGATCTTCTCAATGGCGCGGGATAGTTTTATTCTTAATCGGGCCTCTTTAAAAGAAAAATATATGAAACTAGTATTTAAAATAGGAGAAACTTTTATTATTTACAGATACATGTATAAGTATGAATGGAAACGTTTTATTTTTTATAATGTATATTTAGTACATAACATATTGTTATACAAGTATGTATTTTGATTGTGAGCGTTTTGTGAAGGTTTTAAAAAAATGTTTTAATGTTTTTTTTAAATAAAAACATTATGTAAATGTGTGTGTAAAATCAATTAATACACTATACCTTGCACAGCATGCCTTATTTAGTATTGTCAGTTTCGTTCATTTAACCCTCAAGAGTAATACACATATTAGTACATGTCAGTTTAGATCCTAAACCCTCTCTCTGTCACACACAAGGTGAGCATCAACCATTCTAGCGCGAAATGGGCATAATCGTTCATTAGGATGATGTCAGGAGCAACTGCACCAACATACGGTCTCACGTAAACGTCCACAATCTCATCCATGTAGCAAATAAATGTCATCGTGCGCCTCACTAACACACACACACACACACACACACACACACACACACACACACACACACCGTTAACCCCTCACCTAACTGCTCTCCACATCTCGTCCACTGTTTTCCAAGTCCTGATGAGAAACAAGCAGCAAGAATCAGCAGAAGCAGATGGGCGGAGGTCGACATCGTGAATACTGACGATAGCAAACGACTGTTCTTTAATACTGTAGCAAAAGAAGGAAAAAAATCCACTTGAAAGAGTATATAGAACCTATTCAGCAAAATCCGCTGATTAATTTCTGTACGTTTATTTTTTGCATAACTACAATGAGCTCATGGATACTGTTTATACATCGTCTGGAAAGTGCACGTGTTATTATTTGTGGCATAAAGTCTGGTACCAGTTGGTCAATTAATATGAAAAGCTTGTTTCTAACACCAGTGGTTAACAACAGTTAAAAGCATATACTAATAACAGAACAAGAATTAAGCATGGACAATTTAAACATTATTTACGTTCGCCTCATCAAAACATTGTAATACACATTTAAACATTGTTCAATTAATAACATTTGATTTGTAGAGTTACGCCTGTTTGATTCGGTAAACATATATTAAAACACAGGTGTTGGGGTGAGGTAAAGGGGGTAATTGAATAATGAATAGACGGATATAATAAGGATGGTAAGGCCACAAAATAAATAAAATGTTGTTGTTCTGATTACATGGCGTGTGGTATAGTGCATATCACGATTGATCACAATCAGGCGAAGTTCAGCAACGTCGGGTCTGGATTGTTACTGGATGGGTAACCCGCTCGGCTTGCTGGATTCCTGAGAGTATCTTGGGCATTTGTCCTGTCCCACATTGAGACACAGGTCGAAAAGCTTGTGGTGTCACCTAGGCAAGTGGCATTGTTCAAAGTGTGCCTCTGGTCACCCAGCAGTATAACTGGGTACCTGGTATGGAAGACGTGTGTAATGTGAATGCAAACCTTCTAGCGCCTAACAAGCAGCTTGGGTTTAATACTCCCCAGTGAGTTGTGACGGACACTGAGTGAAGATTGGATCCGATGACCAGGGTAATAATATGTACGTAATTGTACGTAATTGCAAAATAAAATGTAAACCTTCTTTTCATTCATACAAGTGTGATAGGGCTTGATTTCGTCAAAAAGTCTTCAAAATATCTCTAAATTCTAAATACAAAAATATTAAACTATGTCTCAAAATGTCTTAACATCTGAGAATAAATTGTAGGAAGCAGAGACCAAATTAGCACTAGTAAACTGACACAACTCATTTGGATAACCCAGAGTGTGACATATGCCGCTCTCAACGTATGTAACAGTCAAAGTGATTGATGGCTGTGAAGGTCAAGACTGACCACTGACCAGTGTATTATTCAAAATGTTGTAATTAGGCCAAAACAAAAAAATGTTGTGGTTCCGAATACCCGATCTTGCCTACAACATAGGTGCCGGCCCTAACTTTTTTTATTATCATAATGACAAAAATAACATCATTTACTGCAGCTGAAAACCTATATTATTTTATTAACCCTTAAAGTGCTGAGCACAACATTAATTTGCTCGTTTTTGTTCATAGCTGATACAGGCTGTTGAAAACCTATCCTGTGGTAATTTGTTTAAAAGAGCTCCTACAGAAGCTCTTTTAAACAAATTTTCACAGGATAGGTTTTTAACAGCACAAGGTAGTTAAAGGTTTAAGTTTTACTGACTCTAACTCGGCACATTAAGGGTTAATATTAATATAAGAACTCTACATATTTGTTGGTCAATACCACTGCTTTATGTCCAAACAAAGATCATAGAAAGTCTATCCTATAGTATAGGGTTAACTAGATCTACCACAGAAAAGGTGGGGTTTTTTTTATAAACCAATAAACAAAATAGAAAATGTTTTCAACAGCACATGTTGACTAATTCATACTTAACTAAATTCAGTGTTTTAAGGGTTAAAAAAAAGAATTATTTTGCAATCAGTACATGTATGTCACTAAAGTTTCCAAATTTATAGAGTGAGTGTACCAGAGTGAGTGGGGTAAAACGAGTTGGAATTAAATACATAGTTAACAGTATTTAAGTTATCGTTTGGCAATTCAAATTTTTAAATAATAATTTAAATATCGATTTAATTTATTGTATGTATTTATTACCCCTAATCAAATTTGTTTTTGAAACATTCCTGACCTCTGTCACAAGCTATTTCGAATCCAACCTAAATTTGTTGTTGAAATAGGCTGAAATAGTTATAGAATAACAAAACAGGGTGGAACTGGCACTAGCCACATAGCCTAAAGATATTTTTCTGATTTAAAGATATCCTGAGGTGTAGTTAAATTAGTTACTTCATTTATTTATGTCATGTTAACCCTTAGTGCTGAAGTGATTTTGATGGACTTAAAAATACTCGTGCGGTTGAAAACCTATCCTGTGACAATTTGTTTAAAAGAGCTCTAACAGGAGCTCTTTTAAACAAGTTGTTACAGATTAGGTTTTCAAAAGCCTAATTGGATTTGATCATTGAATAGATAAATTTTCAGCTTGGCACTCGAAGGGTTAGTGAGAGTAAAGATTAGTTTTCATCCCTGATAAATAAGCTGAAAAATAGGTGTAAAGATATTTCCTAGTTTTGACACAATATTGACTACAAAAAATGACACGCGTCATTCACAGTTTTTACTTGTTCTGTATCAGTGTACAGATAGTGTCTGGGTAGTTGTTGAGTGGTAGGTAACTGTGTACTATCTTGTACAACATCAGACTGTCCAATGAACAGTACCCCAGTGTATATTGTTGTTTATTGTTGTTTATCTGTATCTGTGACATACTGTTATAAACAACCAAGGTCCTGTTTTATAAAGTTGCTGTAATGCTACAACCTCATGAACCATCGAACTCAAGTTTGGTTTACAAAAGCCAGAAATTGTTGTAAACTGTGCACTTTCCACCAAAAAATCTTGTTTTCAGCAGCCTATTTAGGTTTAAATTCGGACAATAAAATAGACAATGTTTTGTTTTGCACAAAAAGGTAAAATGGAAGAGGATACCAAGTAAGAGTGAGTGATTGAGTTATGGTTTAATGCCGTTTTTCAGTTACATCGCAGTGGCAGGGTTTACAGATGGAGGAAAGCCTGCATCACCGATGTGGTTATGTGATGCAGTGAAACCTGCAAGCTTCGTCTGGTACCTGCAAACCAAGAGTGTTACTGTGTTACACATCATTGCAATCTGTCCTCACTGTGTTAAAATGTTTCCAACACAGAAAATGACGCCGAGCCCCGAAACCAAAACCACTTGGTCCAAAATCTGGCACTCTAACCAATGATGTAAAAGAAAAAGATGAAAAAAATCCGAAAGCTCATTCAAAGAATATGTTATTACAGTTAATGTGGTAAATGAATTTGTTATTGGAGCCTCAAGAATCCATACTTAAAACTTATCCTTGGTTGTGTGGTTGTGAAAAAATAATTGGTGATATACAATCCTTTGTTTGCATGCATCATGTTCACGCAACTCAGATGAGACATCATATGAAAAAAATAGTTCTATTACAAAATTGTGCAACCTTCAAAATATGAAATTTATACTTAGAAATTTACAACTGTGACCAAATACTGCTGTTCAAAAACTATCCTGGGACAGTTTGTTTGAAAAAACTCCTACACTTTCAGGGTTAAATGTATGTCAATGTCTTGATTTTTCTCTTTTCATCCATTTTAACTCTTACCGTGCGGCATAGTTTGGAGAAGGTATCCTGAGTGGCGTGTCCCGGAAGTTTTAACGGTTTCACCTATCTCAGTTTGTGCCTCACTCAACACCACTGCCTGTCTGTCCATGCGGTTCACGGAAATATATTATTTCCGTGAGCCGCACGGTAAGGGTTAAACATATTCCACTTACCTTTATAAGAGAACAGCAATTTAACTGTGGGGTTGGAGAGGGGCAGGATTTTACTTCCAACTATTTTTCTTAAATAACAGCAAGGTTTGAAAAATTGTTTTTACATTGTGCAGAAATTACCGAGACATTAAAGACCATTACAGCTGTCGGTGGTAATTTGTAAAAGAAAAAGGCAATATTTTAAACAAAAACACTTTAATTTACATAATACTTTTGTTAAAATAATGTTTATGAGCTTCTTGAGGTTTCTTTATTTTTCAACCTTTTTAGTGAAACAGAAGTATTTTTCAAAATAACAGTCATAAAAAGTATGTTAAAATATAATTTTCCCAAAATAATTCCCACACTTAGGTAACAAACACCCAAAAAAACTGCAATTAACTGACACTGAGAAAGTTTTAAAATGTTTCTGTTAAAAAAAGAACTTTTTAACCTCTGTAACCTCAATCGTACAAAACTGAATTTATGATGACTTGTAGTCTTCCTACATTGTTATTCATTAATAAATCTAAGATGAAAGCTTTATGAGATGCTCCCGACAATCTTACTATCTTCAAACACTCTTGATTGAGCAATAACTCTAAGGAGTGAGACTTTTATACAACATATATGAAAACAAATTTTAAAAACTGAGACAATTTCAATCATATTTGATGACAAAACATTAAAACTTAGACTGTCTCAAAACCATTAACACTTAAATGCTGAGCCCAATTTTTTGTCAAAATTTCTCCTAAAACAAGCTATTAAAAACCTATTCTGTTATAATTTGTTTAAAAGAGCTCCTACAGGAGCTCTTTTAAACAATTTGCCACAGGATAGGTTTTTAACAGTACAAGATGGTCACAGTTTAAAAAACTTTTTAACCCTATTCAGCGCTGTAAGGGTTAACTATCAGTGATTGATTACTAATTACAAAGAGTGAGACTTTAATACCTAAAACTCAGAAAATATTTTTTTTAAAGCCAATTTCAATTATATTTGACACCAGGTCAATTGGTTCAATTTACAAATGTCAAAATCATTGTAAATTGTGCAATTACCATAGAAATTTGTTATTGTTTTTTTGTGGGAGTTGAAAAGGTCATGGTTTATGAGTTTGACATTTGGAAAAATGTAAAATTGATCAAATTTACAAGTACACAAGCCCAAGTCATTGTAAACAATGCATTTTCATGGACATTTAAAAACTTATTACACACTGGGCCAATAGGTTTGGTATTCCAATACAAGAATTGTTGTAATCTATGCACTTTCTGAAGAAAAAACTTAATTTTTCTTTGGAACTCTACAATTTACAACTATTTTGACATTTTTAAACCCATTCTTCCAGTGTGACAACACAGTCGCTTAACAACTAAACTGACTTTATTCTGATTAATGATTGAACAGTAACATAATGACATATATGGACCCAATATTCCTCCACGGCTCTGTTTACAACTGTAGTCTGCCGCTACAGGAGACTCGGGCCAATAACATCTGTCATAAAGAGAAGTCTCACAACAATGTTTATGCCTGGCCTCCAGGGAGGCATAATTTTCGAACAGTGACAAAAGTTTGGGGAGGCAGTATAAACACTCATGATAAACACTGCTTAAACGGTCTATGTCCTATAGTAGGACTGAATGAATGTGTTTAAGGAAGTGAGGGGACAAGTGCTGAGATGGAACAATAATAAAGTACTAATTATTTATTGGGTTGTCTCCCCTTTGTGACAAATACAACAAATGTCCAGTCAAGTGCAGGAAAGTGGATGTTTCTTGCTGTCTTCCGTTTCCAAATCCATTCATGCGATGCAAATGTATATTTAATAGAAATCATTAGTATACAGCTCGTTGACCTTTTAGCATTTTCTTATTGTAGTTAATTAATAAATTGTACATGTCTATGATTAACCACCAACAGCATTATATGTCTCACTTGAAAAGGCTGTTGAAAATCTATCCTGTGGAAATTTGTTTAAAGAGCTCCTAACGAAGCTTTTTTAAACAAATTCCCACAAATAGGTTTTCAACAGTACAAGATGGTCAAATAATAATTCCTACTAAAATTATATCAGTATATAATTCCTGTGAACCCATGTGCATTTTTGTGGTTTGAACACACTTATTCATTTACCATAGCACTGACTGACAAAGATAATAAGCTCACAATATTATATATATTCTGAAAAACTTTCTAACTCTATTTCTAGGTCAAGAAGACAAAATATCAAGTATGACAACCTTATGTTCATAAATGGAATTAATTAATAGTGTTCCATGTTTGCCAAGTCAAAACTCTTTCAAGTTTTGCAGTTATCTGAGTTATCAGTCAATTTTCAATAATCAATCAAAACCTACAATTAAACATAGCTGTCACATGGGTAATATATTTTAGAACTGTGACCACCTTGTGCTCTTACAAAATTTATCCTGGGGTAATTTGCTCGAAGAGTTCCCATGAGACAAGCTATTTAAAAATAAAAGGAAAGGTTTCTTAACAGTCTATTTCCTATGCAACAGCTAAATAAAAGCAACAGATTTCCAGTAAACTCCAACATTTATATCCTATATTTCTAAGTCATATAACTGTTTTGCAGACAAGTTTATGGATGACAACTTCTTTATTTATTATCGAGACAATGTGATGAGGACCTTAACAGTTATCTACATTGTCTCATATACTAAATAAAAATAATTGTCATCCATAAATCTATTCTGAATTACAATCCACCTGCTTCTAAAAATGCCATTCAAACAGTACATAGAATTGTTGTTAAATCATAACACACAAACAGACGTAAGACAGGTGGATTTATTCAGACCTTCTCTTTTATGGTTTTCTCCTTGAAATTACTATACTGTACCCTTACTTTTACAGGACTGCTACTCTATCTGAACATGAACAAATTATTTCCCCACCCATACCACAGACATCTGTTCCAAAGGTTCTCATAACCTTTAAACTGTTCAGCACAATATTTGTCTATTTCATTGTTCAATTTTCATATGAAAAATGCTATTGAAAACTTATCCTGAGGAAATATTTTAAATAAATTACCATGAAATATAGATTTTCCGCAGCACAATGTAGTTACAATTTTAGTTTCACCATCTCTAATTCAGCATTTTAACTCTTCAATTGCTGAACACAACACATGGTCATTTTAGTTTTCATATTCCAACTGAAACAGGCTGAAATCAATCCTGTGTAATATGTTTAAAAGAGCTCCTACAGGAGCTCTTTTAGTCAAATTATCACAGGATAAGGTTTCAACAGCACAAGATGGTCCCAGTTTTAAAACTAGCTGAAATCAACTCAGTACTTTAAGGGTTAAGAGTTAAACCTTACTTTATTGAACTAAGCACAGTTAGACTTCAAACTGTCTATTTGCACTTTCTATTTTATGGTTTCCTACTAAAATTACTATTCTGAAATGCTGAGTTCAAGGAAATGCTACATTAATATCCATGAGAAATAAAGTGTGTAATTATTCGCATAAAGCAATAAAAGACAACCACATAATTCCTGTTGCAATAAAGCTGGTAGCGGACACCAGGAAGACCCATGTTAAACAGTTGTCACTCATCTTCCTGCACAACATTAAGACATGTACTTTCTATAAAGTCTTCTTTTAGGCTTCCATACACCCTATTAGTCCCAATAATCTTGTCCTTGATCCCGGAATTAAAAAATGATCATCTTTCAACAAAAAGTTTAGACACATATTTCCTCAAATACATGTATATATTTAGAATTCTATATGCCACATTAGGTTTAATAATCTTGTGTATGATGAAGGGGCTTTGAAAGTCCAAAATTCATCCACTAAAATTACTATTTAACAAATTTAAGAAAAATATATCTTTTAAAGCAGGGCTGAAAGAAATCAAACTTTGTTATATGAAAAAAAACCAAATAAACTAATGCTTTTAAGGTTTTTTTCATTCAAGTAAAAATTTAAACCCTAAAAACATAAATAGTATAATTCCATGTAAAACCTAGTTTTTTCCTTGATTATAAAAAAATAAGTCAAGACCATTTGTAAATTAGTATTATCAAGCATGTAGGACTAAAAACCCTGCTGTAATAACTACTGTTTGCCTAAGCCTGTGTCACCTCAACAACTTGCACAATGTAGATCTGGGCTGACTGTTATGTTCAGTCACCTGTCTAACTCGCTATCTACCTGTAACGAGGCACATTTGACAGTCACATCTCGTCAAGACCACCTTCCACACAGGTGTTCTCGCCGCAGGGAAGAGGGGAAATCTGATCTCTTAATGCTAATCTTCAAATCCCTATCAGGCCATCTGATGACAGACTAATTGAGACAGATACAGGGCAGACATGTACAAGGAGAGAAGCCACACAGCTTGTAGGACAGGGTCCGTCTTGCGGCTACTGAAACAAGTTGAATATATCTAGCGGGAGTGGTCTGTCCCTTGTAGATGCCACCCATACCTTATACAGGACTTAGGTCAACTGATACAAGATACATACATAGTAGGAGCGCTATCCAAAGATAATCAAATAGGACTTTTGCCTTGCTACACCTACTGAAATAAGTTTGGTAGATTTGATAGGAATGTTAGATGCATGGTGTAAGTAGGACAATCCTTAACCCTTACTGTGCGGCTCACGGAAATATCCGGGTCAGGCAAGTAGCCT
>JAULCD010132291.1:0-11230 GCA_032361085.1 Calliostoma canaliculatum
TATATATTCACCTGTAACTGGTCACGTGGCCATATATATATTCACCATATATATATTCACGTGTAACTGGTCACGTGGCCATATATATATATTCACGTGTAACTGGTCACGTGGCCATAATACCGCACGCGTTTTCAACTTTTCTTGAATGTGTCATCGGCATGTTGCAAATAGAAACGTTCGTAGCTGAAGTCGCAAGGACGATGGGTTTAAGTAGACAGACTGTTTATGATTTACAGACGCGTCTACAGCAAACGGGTACCAAAGCTGATCGCCCTCGGCCAGGTCGATCCCGTGTGACGTCCCATGCAAAGGATCATCAGATTGTTTACGGCTACATTGACCAGAAATGAACTGTTTAGGGGTAGACTGAGTGCGCAAACTGTTCGAAACCAACCGAGAACTGCTAACCCCTAAAGGACGACGGCCATATTGCGGGCCATCTGACCCAATTACACAGACGTCAACGTCAGTTGTGGGCACAACGACACTTACATTAAACTAATCAAGTCGTCTCCTCTTGCTGATGGTCGGACGAGGGGGTGGAGGCGCTACCATAAATGTTACCCCCAGTGTTGCATACAGGAAGTTGACATATTTCGAGGCGAAAGTGTCATAATGTGGGGTGCTTTTTGTGGCAATGTACGTTTAAGGCTTCTTATCATCCATAGGCACCTCAGCCTTGCTGATCACCGCAACCAGGTACTGGCACCAGAACTTCTGCCATTTACGGCAGCACTTGGCCCAGGTTTAGTCTTCCAACGCTAGATCCTACACAGCCATTTTTACAAGGCATTTCCTTCAGATTGTGGGAGTCTGTTATGTTCGTAGTTTGTCTGTTGAACGGGGGTCGGTATCACCTTCTGTATTCATAATACAACAAGCACTATTCTCGCTCGCATTCATTTATTGCGCCATTCTGTGTACATAATGCCCCGGGGGTCCCAGTCCAAGGGGGGTAACTCTGGTACCTTATCTTACATGGGTTACCACAAGATAATTAGGACACTACAAAATGTATCTGTCTTCCTGTCTGATATAACACCAACAAACATGTACATACTTGTATTTACAAGCTAATTGAATGAGCAGTTTACATGTATTTACAATGTAAGTGATAGAGACGAAGAGGCATATATGAATAATAGCCAGTTATGTGTTGAGATTGGTTATCAACGCATTCGGGAGGAATACTTCTTGATATTGTTGATCTGTGGGCCTGATCTTTTCATGTTGATAGTTTCTTGGTGTTGCTGCACCAATTAAGGATGTTAGTGGCTAGGATTTTAGTTTAACTTTCTTAAATTTTGTGAGTTGACTTTGTGACAGAATGCTGAGAGAGTACTGACGTGAGGTTGCTTTTTTGTACAGATGATCAATGTTCTTTTATTCGGGTTAGCACAGGTCTGCATGTTTCACCTAAAAGTAGGTGTCCCCACAGTCGCATATTATATGATACACACCACCAGCGTCCTCCAAAACCTAAACCCTCTCCCATTCGAATCAACAACCCATAACAAGACCAGTTAAGTCAGCAGATTAACAGACTAATAAAAAACCCACAACACTGACGTTATCCTCTCCTCGGACAAAACCCTACTGAGAGCCAATGGAAGAGACAAAAGTGACCCCCCATCCAACAACCAAAGAGGATGTGTATATACCAACTGAGATGTGACTTTTCGGACATTTAGACAAGTGTTACATCTGTTGTTATATTTCTGGCTTACTGTGGATCCCCTGTATGAATTGCTTATCCCTGACCATAAACATCACTCACCTGACGATGAGGCAAGGACTAGCCTAGAAACGTCATGCTTTACATTAAAGAAGTTGCAATCTATAATATATTATGTTATCTCTACAACAACTTCTAAATGCTCTTTGAAAAATAAAAACAAATGGTTGACAATTTTTCTGTGCGGTATAAATACACACAAAAACTGTGATCATAAATATACCGGTAAATATATAATAATACCTAATCGTTTCAATTCGTATTTCAGTTCACCAGTATACATGTACTATTGCGCATCCCTACTACACAGTATATGGCAGCAGTGTCACTTCTGATGTAATGTGCAGCTGACGTGTGAGATACCGGGGGAGTTGCTGACATGAACACTCATTTGTGTGTAAACTACCACTGACAGGTTCTGATTAACTATATCAGCGTTCATCCTTTGTGAAATGTACTGATGTGAGGTTATTCGGCCCACAGAGCCAACCTAATTAGTGAACAGTTGTCTCCAGGGCATTTCCATTTGCTGGAAATTAGAGGACCGCCATTAACCACTCAACGATGCAGGGCAGTTGTGTAAACAACATTTACGTGTTTTTAAAAAATGTAATACAATTAATTGTTCAAGGATTTTTAAAACTATTTATTGTACGTCCGTTGTTGCATATAGTTTTATCCGCAGAGAAACAAAACAAATGTACAACGATTGTAAATTACTGCCTTTATTAGCAAAACTTAAAACAATATTAAAAATATTTCTTTTAAATATAAATAACTGTAACATAACCACTGTAAAGCTACAAACTCGTCAGCCGTGTCACACGACCTATGGGTAAGGTTTACACATGCAAGGCATCCTGAACCCATTGACCCAGTAAAAAGATCGTAGATTTACGGTGTTGTGAAACGTCACGTCAGTCATCTTACGCATCGCTGCACGCATCTTGAAGAAAAGCCGCTGCTAAACTTATGGATAACTATGTGACTTTAGCTGTAGTCTCAAGAGAATTTGCGGGAATATTACAGTAAACGAGAGTATGCTTGCAGGATAATTAAACGCAGAGGCGTGTCAAAAGGCATTACCCGAAGTAGACATATAGTCTGGAGATATTTTGTGTTCTTGAGACGTCCTCACACGTATTGCTGCTAATGGTATGGACTAAAATGTTTGCTTTTTAAAACTAATAGACCGACTATTTGCAACAAAAGATTGCCGGTCACCTTTACGCTCCTTCATGTAATAGTAGGCTACTGATCTTAGTCCCATAATTGTTTATCAAAACTAATCTCATTCACGAGCCTGACCCTACTCATCACAAGTAATTGACGTCCTTTGTGAGCACTTTAAGGTTATCAAATCTGTTCCGCTTGTTCACAGAACAGACCAGAACAACATTTTATTACGATCAAGGCTACCAAAAGTAGCATGTTGGGGTTTAACAGGAGATGAAATGTATAATAGTATAACAGATAATAAATTCTGTCCAAATTAATATTCTTAAATGGCACTTAGAAGTTAATGTAGATATAACACAACCAATATTATGAATTACAACGTCTTTAATTGTAAAGCACGACGATTCTGGGCTAGCCAGGTGACGAAGGGGCAAAGACTAGCCCAGAAACGTCGTGCTTAAAAATCAAATTAGTTGTAATCCATAATATTTTTTGTGTTATATCTGTCAAAATTGTTTACATTTTTGTTTTAAAACTGTAAAGTTTTCACAGCGGCAAAATGTACAAACCGACTCTCACAGTCAAGTAGCAGCAGCTGTTATCTTTACGAAGTAATTCTCACAGTGGTCTGCGACAGGACATATAGCGGTCACTTTTGGTCCAGAATTCAATGGGTGTCCGTGAACCATCCCAGTGTGATGGCCACCGCGCATATTTACACATGTAGACATTTATTTTTAAATTAGAAATTCATACAAGAATAATTAGGATTTTGTCAGGTCAAAATGAAACCGCTAACATCAAAGTCTCAACCGCGGTGAACAGATTTAAGTGCCAGGGAAATTTATATTGGAATAATTTAGAATATGCCAGATTTAGAATCCGGTTTCTAGACACATCAACATCAAAGCTGACATTAATTTAAGAACTACTTTCCTTTGTTAGTTAACTGCTGTCAGAGTGCTTGGACATGACTTTATAAGGGACGAGAAAAGTAACATACTTCACTCTCCTCGTCTGAAGCCAACTGAAGCACTTTTTATGTTCCAAATGTTAGACAAAAGCTACTTATCAGTCTTTATTTTATATTTATTAGCTTTTAAATTGTTTTTCTTACTCTTTTCTTTAACTTTACCACGAAGTTATGTCACTAAGTTAATTCAATATCCAAATCTTAGTTAAAAATCTAAAATTAAGAATTATGCTCCAGGCCTATTGCAGTATCAAATTATGTTTAGAAGGACGGCAGTTTAATACGATTACACTACATACTTCATATCGCACAAAATAGAAATGTATATCTACATGATCGTATTATTTCTCTGTGTGTGTTTCATACAAACATAGTCTAAACTGTATGATTGCCAAACATTGTTTATTAATAAGGGAATTCATATAATGTCAATTAGTTGATACGTAACAATGAATATCTACAGTCTTATGTAATTTCCGTGTTTTGTGTAATATTTACTGTATGATGTGTCGGGAATTCGTAATTGACAAATTACACACAATTGCAAATATCTAAAGTGATTGTCAATATACAGATGACAATTGTTATAGAGTATATTATAAGAAGGCTTTGTGGCATTTTCTTAAAATTAATCATTTAGATATATCCAATCATCTAACATTGAATGAGCAATTAGAAAAGTATCTCATTTTAATAATCACTGTTCACGTTAATCTAATATTTAGGCTAGAACCTCAGCGTAGTTATAACTTGATGTTTAATGATACTGTGTTTAGATAAATCATATGTTTGGTACAACCGTTAAGATAAAATAATATTTAGTATAAAAACCAGACTTTGACTTAAATCAAACAATGTCCGATTCTATTTCTATTACACTAAATATATAAGAGTGAATACTGTGCAGACGTAAATGGATTTTAAATAACTGTATCATATGTAAAATTAACAAATTACAGTTTATCCTATATTGAAAGTTAACCTTTGGTTATATAAACTGAAGTTGACATTCTATCTTTTTCATTCTCAATGTTTAACATAAAATATTTAAACTGTATTCTCAAGTGTAAGATACAGATGTGTTTAATAGTATCAGTACAATACTTTGTCTTCCTAGTGTTTGTTTATTATACCCCCGCTTACGAAGTAAAGCGGGGGTATATAGCACTCAGTGTGTCCGTCCGTCTGTCTGTCCGTCCGTCCGTCTCGCCGTCCGTCCGTCCGTCTGTCCGTATGTCCGTCAGATGTCACATTTCGTTTCCGGAGCAGAACTCGAAAACCGTTGAATATTTTTCAACGAAAGTTGGTACACATATTGATCACGTACTGAACTGGTGCCTTTTGCTATTTAGGAATTTTTCAATATGGAAACTGAGCCTGTAGTTTAATAATGCTATATTGTGTTAGGTTATTATTAGACCTAATAAGGAACATTTTGACGTACTGAAACTTTAATCGCGATTCACCTCTGAAGTAATACAGCATTTTTACTCTTAGCTGTATCTATCTATTTTGAAAGTGAACTGTCAGGCAAGTAAATTATTGACAGCAATTGATTTTTATTACACACAATACTGAAGATTTAATAGGGAATGTTGCTTCTAAAATAATGTAACTTTATTATTCTTTGATTTATTTAATAACGAAGTTATTTGAACTATTGCCAAAGCTATATTCCTAATTATACATTAGTAAATTAAGTATTTAATAATAAAGGTAAATAAGCTGTTGTCAGATTTATACTCTTAATTATTTATTTGAAAATTGATTCATTAAATTTACATTACAAATATACAATGTAGATCGGGCTGCATTTAAAGTAATAATACAGTATATGACATAATCTTATTTTTTGTTTAATTATTGTCAGTTAAGTGAAATAAAGTTCTCTAAACACACACACACACACACACACACACACACACACACACACACACACACACACATACACACACACACACACACACTGATGCAAATATATACACATCTAAACTCATATCAAATTAAGAAAATAAGATTAAATTAAATAATATTTAAACCCAACAAAAACAGAAAAATAGTAACAGTAGCTGATCCATAGACCAAAATATACATATTTACTTTCGCTAAGCCGTTTGAAACAGTAATCAATAGTTTTCGGATTCTGCACGTTAACATCCGTTTATGATTCTGAATGTTCAATAAAATAAACCAATATGTTCTTTTGATCAGGTAACTAACACCATACCAGGTCGTCATTCACTAGTTCGTGTCAATATTGACGTTCATTGTACACACAGTCTTAACAAGCAGTTCATCAGAGACACGTGGGGTGAACATCTTATATAACTGAACAAATAGCTGAATGTGTAATTACATTCTTAACCCTTAGAGTGCAAAATTAACGTTTTAGTGCCAAATTAATTGTTGAAGATTTTTTTGGGTAAAAAGCTTATGAAGGCTGCTAAAAAAACTATTCTTAACAAAATTACAAAATTACTTTAAGTTGAATATTTAAGTGCCAAGTTAATTGTTGTAAAAAATGTTAGTAAAAAGTTTCTGAAGGCTGTTAAAAACCTCTTCTGTAATAATTTGTTTAAAGGACTCCCGTGGGAGCTCTTTTAAACAAATTATCACAAGGTAGGTTAAAAGGAATTTTTTATTAAATCTCTTTTACCAAATTATATAATAGTAGGTTTTCGACCAGTTTTTGGAGCTCTTTTAACACATTATTACAGGATAGTTTTAAAAAAAGTTATTTTGGAGCTCTTTTAAGCAAATAAGCGCAGGAGATGTTTTCAACAGCCAAGGTGAGATCTTTTTAACAAATTGTCACCTACTAGATTTTCATCAGCCAACAGGAACTCTTTTAAAATAATTATCGCAGAATAGATTTTAACAACCTATGTTGATTTTCTTGGCATTTTCAGGGTTAACTCCAACACAAGAAGAAAACAATAAATGAATTGTGTTGTTGATCTGGTGGCGTGTTGTCTACATGGTTACCTCACGACAGTTTCTTATTTATTGATAAAAACGGCTTTTTGCAAGTGTCAAAAAATTATCAATAGCATCAAAAAGATTAAAATAATGATTTCTAAACAAAATACAATGAACGTAAACGTGCAGCTAATTGCAATGTTTTCTTGTTATCGACGTATTTTTATTTCATATGAAAGCGTGGACGGATCAAAGATTTTGAACTAAAAGTAGGGAAAGGGGTTTAATTGTGAAACACGGGGATGGGGTTGGATGGAGGGATAGCAGATCGATGTCAATTCGTATGTATTATTTTCAATACGGGAGTGGGTAGTCACTTATAAGTAAAAACAATGAAATTGGTTGATATTATTAGAAAAGAATGTTGTCATAAAATTAATCTTTAATGCACGAATCGGATAGGTTTTAATCAACCTATACAGGTTAAAAGCAAAGCAGTGGTATTGAGAAATAAAAAACCCCACAAAAACATTATTCTTTTTCAGCTCGATGCAACAAAGATCCAGGATGCGTTTAGAATATTCATGAAAGTCTTGGAACGAATTCCAGAGTCAGACGTACTTGCCATGGAGAATTCAACATGTGAAAACAGTACCGCACTCCATCATGCAAGACATGCAATGGTTGGCATATTAAGAAAGGTACTCTTAGACACGGCGTATACTTTATGGGTAGGGTGAGGAAAATAAAGTTGGGGTTGTGGGTTAGGGCTGATCAGTACTGTTCAGAGGAGATAGGGGAGGATAAGCATATTTGTGCTTGTTTACTAAGGGGTGTGTAGCTGTGGCTTTGTGCATTAAGTCTTTTGGGGGTGTTAATCCTTAAAGTGCTAAGCTGATATCAGCTAGTCTCAAAACCGTGACCACCTGTGCTGTTGAAAACTCATCCTGTGCTCCTGTATGAGCTCTTTTAAACAAATTAACACATGATAACTTTTAACAGCTTGTTTCAGTTGAAAATTGATAAGTAAAAAAAGCAAATGTTGCGCTCAGCACTTTAAAGGTTAACTGATCTTATAAACATCATTCAGAAAACTGCTCACCCTTTGCCAGACATTATATATGATGTTAGGTTGACTTACAAAACACCCTTTACTTGATTTTTTTCCAATTAATAAAATTTCGTCAAAATCAAATCATTCCGGGTTCCCTTCCATAAAGCACTCGTAAGGCTGAGACGTCTTAACTGTAATCCTAGCACTCTTGTTAAATTCAATTTTAACTACAATAGTTCCAAAATATTTTGGCAATAATAAAACCTATAAATTGAAAATAAATCAGATTTGTGGTTTCTGATATTTTCTCAAATTGCAGGACACATTTAATGGCTCGAGTGGTCAGTATAAGTTTGACGTCGACGGTTACATCACAGACGTCGGCTACAGCGTCACAAGCACGTCCGACACGCTTGACTGGTTCACGCAGGTCGGAACGTGGTCTGTGGAGACGGGTCTACATCTGTACGGGGAACTCTACAAGAACACCTTCACAAGTTTCAATAACGCCACACTTCTCCTGGGATCACAAGAGGTGAGTTAAGTTTAAAATGCCACATTTCGCGACAATCACGTAACACGAAGCCATCTCAACGTTCTGTATAGTGTTTTGAGAGCGTAAAATAAAAGTCCAGAAGACTTAAGCTCACGAATTTGTTTGGAAGTTTGGACTTATTATAATTATTTTTAGTCTTACCAAATGTTAGATTTATTGGAATTACTTACAAAAGCGCTAAGACAAGTCAAGGTGTCTTAACCAAACGTTTTAGGAACCTAGTAGACAGCGCATAAAAATATGATTTCCTAAGCTTTCAGAACGTTCCACACTAAAGCGTTCATGGCCCCGTTTCGCAAAGCGAATGTAGAGTAGGTTGATCGTAAGTATTAAAATATAACATTGGCTCACGACAGTCGTAGCGAAGAGTTCGCTTTGGAACCGGTGCCATTTGGCACCGGTTCCAAATCCATCTCTGTGCCACGATCGAGAGTCGTAAGCCTATGATAAGAAACAACTCCACAGGACATTGTTTCAAAAATTATTTACGATCATCTGAACACTAAGATCGGTTTGAGGAACAATGGGCCCAGATGAATGTTTAATCTTGCTAAAATTCCTAATCAGAGTTCTAAATAAAAGTTGAGATAGTTTAGCCTTATAGGTGTTTTGTTTTATTTTAATTTTTTTAATTTTTAGAGGTACAATAGACTCAGACAAATCTTACATATGAAACGCTACCGTCACAGACTGATCAATATTCGTTATCTTTAAGGACAGACTTTGTTAAATTTAAATGACAATGCAGCTACAATTTCTTGGTGCATGAATTGCTGAGAATCAGTTATGATACTAGCTGTTTTAAAATGGTAAACATGTCCCGCTTTAACGATATCACCCGTCAAACAAACAACTGTCATGAAAATAATTAAAATTAATAGTTGTCGAGACATAATTTTTCTTGACGTCCAAGTGTATTTGTTTTATATGTTATACTGACAAATCCAGTATTAACTACCTTTTTAAATTCCATAGCCCATACTGTATGTGTTGTTTGTATCGTCTTTGTTACTACTTTGTAGTTACTGTGTTCTTCTTTCCAGGCAATACCTTTTGTTATAAAGAATACCGTGAATAACGAAACCTTCTTCACCGGGTTCTGTATAGATATACTGGATGAATTGGCTCTGCAGTTCCACTTTAAGTAAGTCAATTTTATAACTCATTTATAATTTTTGATATACTCAAAATTCGTGTAAAAATCTGCATTCGTCGTTTAATTAAGCAAATATCACTGTAACAAGATAAGAGGTCAACACTAGAGATTGGTGATGCAGGTTGGTGATGCACAATGGTGGTTTCCCTTCTGTGAAATAACTAAAACAACTGTTGAAAACGGCGTTAAACCCAAACTCAATCACTCATCCTATATAAATTAAAAAACCGTCGCACAATTACGATGTCGGAAATTGCGTCACTTGGCCGATACGTTGGTTTATAAATGCCAAAAAAACGTTGTAAACTATGCACTTTCAAAAGAAAGTTGTTTTTTGAAAAATCCACCGTTTACAATGATGCTTGGCATTTGCAAAATTAAACTAATTAACCCCGTTTCACAGTGCTAAAATATAACATTGGTTTACGACTGTCGTAACGCAGAAATCGATTTGGAATCGGTGTCAATTATAAAAAAAAACCTCCACAGGACATTGTTTCAAAAATCACTTAAATCTTAACACTAAAATCGCTTTGAAGAACGGGGCCCTGTAGTCAGTGACGCCATTTCGTGAACGTGAAAGGGTAAGCATGTTCTAGTTTTCCGGTGGCACCCGTCATGCACACAGCTTACATGATAATAGTCAAAAGTCAGAAAAATGGAGATTTTAAAATCCATCTGCAAAGGGTGTCGCAATGAATCTTACTCCAACAATTATCGGACCATGAAACGACCAAAGACAAATATTGTATAATATGTAACAGTGTAAAAGTCAATAAGTGTACATATATAAAATACTCTTCACACCGGTTATGGTATTGTAGCGTTACTATCGATTTGTACGAGTTAAGCATATATCGGTGTATCCGTATTCGTGACACGGACATTACAGGAAAAAGAAAGTGTTTTATTTTGTGTCACTGTACCATATGTTGTCATTGCCACCCCAGGCAACTTCCTACTTCTTTTACCTGGTGATAACTTACAGGTGCAAAACTCACCTATTACAGGAGCCACATGTTGCTAATGAGTTTACAGCAGGAGTCACAACATTTGTTGATTGTACAAGTAGACGTTATGAAAAATGGTTCATGAGTTTTGTTTACAAATATCAAAATCTCCTTTAATAGGACGGGTTTACCAATGCAAACTCGCTGTTAACTCTGCACTTCTTGGAAAGTACAGTTAACAACAATGTGACATAGGTGAACCAAACCAATTAGCTCAGTACTGTCGTTAAAATTTTATTAAACTATATTTTCAGGAATACATGCACCAAAATGCAACGTTCGCAAATCAAATTTTTAAAAAGAAGAACTACATTTGTGAATTTTCTATTTGTTAAAATGTGTCTCTCTTTATAAAACATAATTCCAAACAAATTATGTGGTTATAGGTATATGTTTATGTCAAATAATATGATGTTGCAGCTACAAGATTGTCGAGCCCCCCGACAGGATATGGGGTGCCCCTGTAGACGATAAGGGCAACTGGAACGGGATTGTTGGTATGGTGCTGAGGAAGGTGGGTGTATGATGGCCGAGAGGGGCCATCGCAATATCGCGTTCAATAATCCATGCGATATGGCGATACTGCGATAAGACGACACGACATGGCAATAGCACAACACGACATGGCGATAATATCGCCATGTC
>JAULCD010132402.1:0-11229 GCA_032361085.1 Calliostoma canaliculatum
TGGTGAGACGGCCCCCGACTGATCAGAAACTACAATACCTATCGCAGTGAGATATGTACTCAGAGATGAACCCGAGAGACGCCTAGACGATCGAGGATGGATCGAAAAAATGCTGTAACCTACCAATGGGTCGCATGTGAAAGTGTGAAGCCCTGCGACTTGGCATAAGTGGGAAAACTCAACCACTTATCGTTACATAACGCCCAAGTCGACTGTGGAGTAATGGCTATGGCCACAAGAAAAAATGTATCCTTATTGTAGCAAGGAGGCTTTGAGCAACCTAGGCGTTAAGTCGAAAGTCGCTTTTACCCAGGTGTGGTTCCTCGCTGTGAGGAAAGCACAGGTAAACCAGCCATATTGGAAGTTCGAGGGGTTCGAACCTAGCGAGATCAAGAAGATCTGGGAACCAGACTTTCGCATCCCAGCAGGGCGCGACCAAAATCAGTGACAGCTGTTTGGTCTGATGAAACTTTTCGTGTACAAGAGGTACACGAACACTGTCGGGGAGATGCATATGCGTCTAAATTCACCTAGCGCGAGAGCATCGAGCCCCCACGTTCGAGGGTACGGGAGCAGAGACACAATTTTTTTGGTGTCAATTGTGTAGGCGAGTCGCAAATAAATCGACTATCGGAACCCAAAGGTGAACAGTCACGAACGTGAAAAATGTTCTGTCGCTAGATACCACTCCGTCAAAAAGGACAGAACAACTGCTATAACATTCGACGCTCCCGGAATGTGAACAGCACCTTCTTTGGTAGAAGAAGGCGAGAATGAAGAAGTGCACGAAGTTGGAGTCGACCGCGGAGTGTTAGATCCTGTGTCGACGTGAGCAGTCCCATCACTTACAGCCACTGCAGTATTATGGAAGGTCTGCGCAAAGAGAGACGAACCGTCGTGTTTAATTTTTAACCAACAGTCTTCTGAAACCTGTTGTAGGTTTAAGTCTATACGGAAAAAATTAAAAACCCTATATGCTGTCGATCCTGGGCAAGAGACAGTTCGGACGTGTCTGGGTGGAAAAAAACAACCTAGACAACGAAGCAGTCGTAACAGAGTGTCAAGACGAGAGGACACCAATTTGAGTTTGAAAACGCTAGTAACCCGGCGTCAATTTCATAACCCATATAAATATTAACGGGGTCGTGGAAATGTCAAACAGCAGGACAGCCTCACTGGTAATTAAGACCCCGGTAATTAAACCGAAGGTATTTCCCGCTGTCTGGATGAACAGGAATGCGGAGATAAGCATCCTGGAGGTCAATTGTCACCAGGTAATCGTCGTGTTGACCTAGACGACAGAACAGAACCTTATATAACTCGGACCGCTAGTTGCGGTATACGAGGCATAAAACGCATTGACGTTAGCGAGACCATGGAGAACAAAACAGGGCGTGCTAGGTTAAACACCTGGAGATTGAAAAATAACTTCATTTACGGAGAGTTCAAATGCAGTACCACAATATACGGGAGAGTAAAAGACCCGATGTCGTTACCGACAACCCCAGACATTCGACAGCTGCTTTTGCAACTAGAATGTCAATCGCCTCCGTCAGCGGGGTCGTGGTCGAGGTCGACCCGTGACGCTGCTGTTGCTGCACAGTAGCGGTCAAAAATAAAACAAACAAAAACTGCTTCCTCACCTCTGAGGACACAATGTCAAAGACGGAATTAAGCATTCCGTTAGAGAGACGTGGAGCAGACCACTTTCCCCTGAGAAGGGTACGGCGGTGACGCTCCGGAATATCCTTAGTATAGAAAGAAAAAACCCTCGTTTCCTTGCACAAGGATAGTAAGGTCGATAAATTGCGGGTATGATCTACCACGCCTTGAAAGAATTTTGCCATTGTAGAGAACATCGTCCTCGAAAAATTCCAGCCGAATAAAGGAGGTGGCGGCACACACAGATGTGAAAGCTTATATATACCAAACGGTAGTAATTGATGATGTGCTACATTATCCATAGTCATAAAAAGTTTATCTTTCACTTTGGAGGAAGATTGACTACACGCCATGATAGCCTCCCAATTAAGGTCTAACGTCATGGTCTTAGTGAAGGAAACGACATAGAATGGGTATTTAGCACGGACGTAGGGACGACAGAACGACGTGAAACACAACGCCTCGAGAAACAAGGTGTTCATATCCGACACCAGTTTCGTAAAGAAAAACAGGTGGCGGGAGAGCGATCGGGGACGGGTATTTCCCTACTTGAAAAGTCTGAGCCCGGGGGGGCGGTACTAGTTTGTAGGGGAAGTAGTTTGCCACGAAGGCAGCTACCTCGCTCTCTCGGACAGTCCAAGGAGGACTATCCAATTGTGCAGAGTCGACTAGAGCTGTAGAAGACGAAGAAAACTTCGTTAGCAATGTAGGTAGAAGGACCGGGAACTAAACTCGTTCCTGACGATTCACCTTAGCAGCACGACTTTTGCGGTGTTCCATAAATCCCACAAATATCTCCAGTTAGTAGGAGAAGGTTCATCATTGGAAGAAACAGTAGTGAGGGTGATGACTAGAGCAGAGTCGACTAGAGCTGTAGAAGACGAAGAAAACTTCGTTAGCAATGTAGGTAGAAGGACCGGGAACCGAACTCGTTCCTGACGATTCACCTTAGCAGCACGACTTTTGCAGTGTTCCATAAATCCCACAAATATCTCCAGTTAGTAGGAGAAGGTTCATCGATGGAAGAAACAGTAGTGAGGGTGATGACTAGACGAAGTAGTAGTACGAGAATGCCACAATCTTCAACGACATCGAGAGCGTGATCAATCCTTATGTGATCAGCGATCATACTTTCCGAACGGGAGCGAGATCGTGATCGAGAACGAGATCCAGTACGAGAGTGAGATCGAGAACGATCTCGACCTGCACGGCGACGATGATGATAGCTTGATGAACGACATCGAGATTGTGATCGATCCTATGTGACGTGATCGAGATCCAGTACCAGAGTTAGATCGAGAACGATCTCGACTGGAACGGCGAGGATGACGATAGCTCGATGAACGAGATCACAATCGTTCGCTATATAGAACCCTATCGAGACCGCTAGTGAGAGCGGCGATGCAAAACATGATCTCGATCTCAATCCATCACGACAGTAACTGCATGTGACGAAGTAGACAAGGGAGGTGCCAACGAAACCTTGGGTTTCGATGTGATGGGAGGAGTAGTAAGTACAGACCGGATCGGGGGATCGGGCTGTGATGAAATAGCAGCAGTAAGAGCATCGACTGCGCAGCAAAGGATGAAATGTCTATGCAGGAATGCTTAGCACGTGAACGTTTCGAAGCAGTCGATACGTTGTCGGGAAAAAAATCATCAATTGTCACTCCAGCAGGAAAAGTAACCATCAGCCATCACTAGTATCATTAAGATTATCAGCTTTCCGTTGTTTACAACGATTATCTGAAAACGCGTCTAGCCAGCGCCTTCAGATATAAACCAAAGTCATTATCCGATAAATGGGCACAATCAGTGCAACTTTAATCTTAAAACCAAAGTAATAACAAACAAACAGGGCAGCAAGTGTGGGCGTGAACCATTGATTAGCTATGCCGGCAATCGCTACAAAATTCTTGGCCGCCATGTTGTTTGCAATCAAGTGCACCCACTCAACAATAACACGTGCGGGAGCTATCAGCGACAAAACACCGAATTCTTTACACAAAAAGAAGAACAAGTACTTGGATAATCAGATAATAAGATACTTAGTTACTTTAGAGGACCTTTAATAACTTAAAGGAGCTAAACTACGTTAATTTAGCAGAGCGAAGCAATTCGTGTGCGTTTCGCACAGCGAATCAATAAATAGTGACGTATACATCCAAGAACAGACAAGTCAGAAGTCACAGGAGACGCAAGTATATTTTTATTTCCATTTAAATAGACTCGTAGGTTATCGGGAGCGATAAACAAGAGCATATAGTTCGTATTGTAATTGACTAAAACATGTAATTAGGGGATCATTTACATTTTTGCTGTTACAGTGAGGTGTGTATAACACTTACGCATCTAAAAACTTCGATCAACTCTGTACAGCACATCTTCTTCTTTGTTTGGGTTTAACGTCTGCTTTCACCCGATAGGTATTTCTGTGGGGATTGCTAGCCCCCGAGGCTGTATAAATGTTTGCAGTACTAGGTGAAGTTGAAGTTGAAGTTAGTGTTGAGATTAAGGTGTTGGGCTATTGTACGGACATGATTGAGTTTGAGGGTTGCTGGATGATGTTCTGTGTACAAAAATCCTGCATGCTAATTGTTGTCGGAAGTGGTTTGATAATGGATACTGTTTGTTGAAATCGTTGTATGTTTCCATGTCTGAAATGGTTGTGAATTTGGCTGCTTTATTGTGTTTTTTAATCTTGATTTTGATGGTGTTAGATTGTTCAGATTCAATGATGTTAATAGTTGTTTTTCCCGATCTGGTTGAGATTTCATTTGTAGTATCTTGAATGTCTTGAATTTTTTTAAATATGAGAGTGGCGGCTTCGCTCAATGGAGATTTTAGGTGGTTGTGGGTTAATTTGGGTGGTGGATTCAGTGGTGTCGGTGGTAGAGGCAGCAGATGGTTGGTGGTTGGAGGTTGTAGTGTCAGACGACGTAGTAAATACGTCGTCTGTGAGAGAAGCTTCAGATATTGTACTGTGCTGTTTTTGATTGCTTTGTTGAGTTGGCGGGTGGTATTTAATTCCATTGAGGTTTGTGATTGTTCCGTAGGTGTGGTGTCCTGGCTGGTGTCAGGGGTATTTGGTCTGGGGCGTTTGTTGGATGTATTTTTTAGTGGTATTTCAGATTGTGTTTCCGTTTGTTGTTGTCCAGAGGGTGCTGGTTTATTTCAGGGGGGTGCGGAAGCTGGCAGGGGTGAGGTGACGGGTGGGTTTGGCCGAGTTGTTTGTTTGGGTGGTGGGTCGTAAACCGGACGAGACACAGAGTTCTGTCCGGTTTTCGAGCCACCTGGTTGGCTGGGAAGTTTTGCATTAGCTGTGCGGGGGTTAAAATTGATGCGGCGTTTAGGTTTGTTTGTATCGAATGTTATTGTAAAGCTTATTTTACCTTGGTGTAGGTTGTTTTTCGTTGTTTAGGAATACACCAGATAACGCAGGCAGGGTTGTAAGTCCTGTATGAGGCTTGTTGGCAGGCTTCTGTCCAAGGAGCGATAATAATTATCCAACATGGCTAGTTTGTCGTGTCACGTTGTATCCAAAAGATAGCTCAGCTGTGGCCCGTGTATCGCGTGGAGAGAGAGTGTGCAGGTACTAGGCCTAGCAGACACAGTGCGAGCGTGCAAGGCACAGGTCCGCTCTCTACCACTGTCGTGAGTGTTCTGCTGTATAGCACAACTGCGTTGGGACAGATATATATCTTATACTATAGCAGTAATCTAAGTATTTTGTACAATAATAAAATAAATTACTGCCAAAACTATAATAAGTAATAATGACACTCGATTATCCAGCCAGTACCGTATGGATGAGTAGGTTTGAGAGGAAAACCTTATTTTTACACATCATCCGCTACTTAAAAGCTTTAGTTTTTGTTCAGATGTAATTCTAATGTGTTTTCTTGTAAATGATGTAAGCAAAATACATAAGAGGCTTCATTCAGCCAGCTGTTTATGAATAAATTAAATATATGAAACAAGAGTGAAACTTGACAGTAACTTTGTACAGTGATGCATTGACACTGACTTCATTTGATGATGTTGTATCACCCATTAGTGAGTTATGAAGATTTACAGCTTTCATCAAATCATCATCTACCTCTGCAGAAGATGATGTCTCATTACTTTCAGGAAATACTTATTTATGTATCTGAATATCGGCGGAAACTGTACCATTCTGGTCTTGTCCATCATCTGTTGTTGATATTTCATGCTCCTTTCTCCTGTTCTGCCATCTCTTTCTTGGGGTAGGCAAAGATAGAATGAATAGTATTAAATGCAGCATCAATAAGGATGTGGCTTCTCATAGTCTTTGAACAAGTTTTTTCCTCTCAATATATGAGGTACTGTATTTAGAGCAAATGTTACTTCCAGGAGCTTTTGGGAGTCCAGCACCTCTCATAGTATGCCCAACGCTCCTAAGAAAACTTATCTGTGCATGAAAGACTCCAAGATACAAAACCAGAGATTAACATTCATTGTCAGGCAATTTACTTCAAATGATTATCTTGGCCTCCCACCACAGAGGCTGATCAAATGTGAGGACAGGATGTACTTTGTGTCAATTTTCCGATGCAAAGTCACCTCTTCTTTTGTAACATGACATTTGAAAACTGGCTTTCTGTCTGTTGTTCCTGGAGTAACAGCAGCAATAATACCCATGCCACGGAGTGTATTGATGCCATCTTTTGTGCTAATGTTGTGGTCAACATTGTCTGCTACATATTGCTCGAAATGCCCAAGTTCAATTCCCGGAATTTCTGCCCCTTGTGATCTTGCTGCACACATTTAATACCTTTTTACTTCAGCATAAAAAGGACAAAGGTCTTCATTGTGCAGAACATCTATAGATCTATAGATCTAAAATGGTGGTGTATCTGAACTTAGGACCGTGCAGCTTAAACAATTGTCTGACCTACAGATACAGATTCAGTAAAAATTGTCATCAAGACAAATCAAAGAGACAGAAAAGAAATAATTGTTTTAGCAGAAGATTGCTCTTACTAAGTTGGGTATGTTTCTTTTCAAGATGAGATCTGCAACTGTTCTTACCTAATCTTATTTTCTCAACTTCAGTCCTTTTGCTTTGGGGTTTTATAGAATTCCAACACAGTCAAAGCTGTCTTTCTTAAAGTTGCAACACCAACTTTCCTATTTATGTTAGTAATGATAATACTATTCCCAAACTTATCGTGCAGTTTTCCTTTTATGTAACTTTTAATACAGCCACCTTAACATCCATGCTCTTCCATGTTCTTTAAGAGATCATTTACAGTGATTTGCTCGTGTTCTCAATTAGGTAGTCTGAAATTTTGGCAAAAGCTTCTTCTCGACTAGGAACTCTTGTACAACCTAAATGTTGGTGCTTGCCACCTGTGGTCTGCTAAACAAGTGAAATGTTTTGTTCATTCTAAAATTTGTACTGCATGTTTGATGATAAGCAGCATCTGTTGCATGCAAATTCTTGGCAAATTCTATCCTTTCTGCAAAGTTTCTCAGACCAACGGATTTTACGTTCCTGGTCAATCTGTATCACTGTTGTCTGAAAGTCTGAAGTAATCCCTAGGAATACATGATGACTTCTCTTCTTTTTAGCAAATCGTCCACAGATCAAGAAGAGTTCAGCGAATAAAAACTTTCGTTTTACAGAACGTAAAGAGCGACTTGGCATTCAAGTCTCACACTTATTCTTCAGATCACAATCTATGACATTTGGGTTACAGTATTGTTGTCTACATACTTGATGTACAGACTGTCCTGCAGTTATGTGAACATTGCTATTGCACAAAGAACTTGCTTTGTTGATTCCTTTAATTTCTTTGTCTCGGTGAACCACAGTTTGCTGTCCATTGGCCAGAGATTTCTTGCAAATAACACAGACATCCATTTCAGTAACCTGATAAATTAAATATGTTTTCTCTATCACTTATTTTTACAAAGTAATTGGTACTGTATATCTTAATGTGTAACTAGTTTAGACTCTTTTAGGTGTTTAAAGAAATAACTATTCGCAAATTACGCAGTGAAGGTTTGCCATGTGACTGAGCAAATATTGCACATAAAGGCCACCATATACCACAGTTTCAAATTATTTTCTTACTTGTAACAGTAAATACAATTGAAACAAATTGTATAAAAAGTTAATTTATTTAGTTTTATTTTCTTATCAAATGAACACTTTGATGTTTGAAATACTTTAATGACTCATTTTCTTGTAAATTTTAAAACTTATTGTCACTGAGTATAATTATTCGTTACCTTGTAAATATGACTCTGTGAGTACAAGGTGCATCTTCTACTTTAAAATATCTGAATACACCATAATTCTGTGTTTAAATAGTGATATATTTTGTATTTGGTACAAACAGTTGACTAGTACCACTTATAAATAGAACTGCACCAGCAATGTTTCAGAGGTCCTGCTTGGAATGGCCAGACTGAGGTTTTATCTGATAAGAACTGTTGTGTTTATGTGACCTTTTAACAGCAACTCATCAGAAAGGACCTTTTCCCAAAAACGCTCTCACTTCTGGTTTGTATGGAAGCTAAAAGGGAACATGTTGCTTTTTACAATTTTAAAATTATTTTAGCATTAAAATTAAACATTTTCAACTATAATTTGGATTTTTTTTTCTACATTTTTTATGTGTTATATTAGTTGTAATACTCTACATGATGGGGCAAAAAACGTCTCTGTTGCAATTTGTTGAAGGTTAAACCGTAGATTGACTGGACTACAAAGGCTTGTCATGAGAATTGAGGCTGCTGTATAGCCCACCGATTATACACCCGTGACTGACTTTGACTGGCAGTATGTGATAGTAAGCTCCATCATGATGAAACTGGACAAATAATATGAAATTCTAATGTCATGATGTTCATATGTCAATAAAAGTTTTCAAGTGTCTATCAAACATTTAGTTTTTTTGTCTTTGGTAAGTCAACATTTTCCCATTGTCTTGATTCTCATGCATGAAATTTGCATGAGTACAGCATTTCCAATTTATATGAGAATTCCAAAAATAACCAACATTACCCTTTACCTACGAAATGGTTGCCCCAGTAAGTAAAGTCAAAGAAACGACAACTGCCCCAAAAATTGTGTGGTGCTTAACTTTTGTTCATGTATATATGTCATAATCAGTTGATATCAGTTTGCTGTTACTTATTTCACCCCACGTAATCTGGTTACTGACAATCATTAGCCATTATGTACCAATTGATCACACCGCTTCTGTTTAAAAATACATCTTGTCTCAACTGATTTAAAATTTTTAGCAGTTTTTAAAACATAATAAATTTGTTAAAGTACAATACAAGCTCATATAGTGCCCTCCTTTTCCTGTTTTAGTCACCTTGAGTGAGCAATTTAGTGATCTACTGAATACTACCACTTTGTTAGCAGAGGTTTATGACAGGCAACTGACAGCTTACATTGAATAATGCATGGTCAACAAAGTGGTCATCAGTTATTCCCGTCATATATACCTCTTTAGTACCAATGACACCACTGACTACATTACTTCCAAATTAGGAGATACAAACCTTTGTGTATTCCTCTCAGCAGATCAGGTGGTGGGGGCAACAACGAAGACAGTGTCATGTGATCAGATGTCAGTGACAAAAACATCAAGGATAAAGTAAAATTTCAAAGCGTGACACAACATTACATGTCACATTATTACATGTTACATATCACAACATTGCATGACACAACATTACATGACACAACATTGCATGACACAACATTGCATGACACAACATTGCATGACACAACATTGCATGACACAACATTACATGACACAACATTACATGACACAACAGTGCCATTTTCCAAGACGGTGACCAATATGCAAATAAAGCAAGATTCTTACATGTTACATTGACAGGTAGTTGTGACCCACGATGGAATTGGATTTAAGTTGCATACTAAAATTATATTTCAACATGGTGTTGTATTGTGTTGTACGGCATGACAACAAACATTATGTTGTTTGTATATAAATGAGTTAACTTTTCACATAAAATTAACATATAAATAAAGAAAAAAGCATAGAGATAAGATATTGCTTATAAAACGCATACAAAACACATGAAGGTCACACAATGTTTCTGTCAGCAATCGGTTGGTTTTGTAAGCAAGCCTCTTAGTTACAGTTTTTGCAGCTAAGTATAAGATTACATATTAAAATAGGTACAATATTACTTTTTATGTAGGTTTCGTGTGCGAGATTACAGAACATACACCTGGTGGAAGGAGTAAGGTTATTACGAAGCAAAATAAAAGTGAAACTAATCCAAAATTGAAACATTCTTTCCAAATAAAGTGGCAAATACTGTATTCATAGGTACATTATAATGAAAGTAAACTGACGTGTAAAAGAAAAATACCAAAGATGGAAAACACTATTTTAGAATAATCACAAAAGACAGATCCACAAAACAAAATATATACTTAACAATGACATACAAAATTCATTAAAACTGCAATAATTAAACTTCCGGCTGCCACACCCTCTACCAATGATGTTGCTGCCATCGAAGGACTGTCCAGGCTCATATCAGTCACCGTTGACAATGTTCGACTTTGAAATGCTGTCCTCGGAAACTTTTGTAAGCCCTAATTCCACAGGACCCTAGTCGTCTGGCTAATGACTTCACCGTCAGGAAGCATTTTCTGAGATGCAGCATGCGCAGATATCGGTCGTCTCGGGGCATTGTGACTCTCGGTCTGCCTGATATTGGCCTGTAAGACGCTATCGCTGCATGAGTCAAATGACTGTGACAGCCAAGTGTTCTTGTAACATGGGTATGGGAGGCTTCCATTTCCATCATTTTGATGACTCATTCTCGATGTTGCAAAGTTAATCATGGCATTCTTTTGGCGTTTTTTTTTAACAAAATAGGGGTATGACATTTAGGCAATGTGTTTTTAGTGGATGTAGTTTGAACCAGACTTTTGACTTTTTGGTAATGTCAATTTTTAAAAGGTAGCGTTTCTTGTGCATGTCAGTTAATTAAAGTTATGAAGTGATTCTTGGCACAGAAAAAAGATTTTCACTGTAGGGACTGTTTGTTTATAAACGTCTTTATTACCAAAATGATTTCAATGTGTTATCTGTAACTGTTCATTGTGAAATAAAGACAATGAAAGAAGGTTTGTCAAAATTTGATTGTTATAGAATGAATACAAAAAGGAATGACCCAGTAATTTTGAAAAAAATTACCCATTTCTTTCATATATATACTCACACGCAAAAGAAAAGCAAGTCGAGATTCAACTAAAACATATATTTACTTCAATGTTTAAATTAGGACGTTTTAAGCATGATACAATAATGAAACGATGAGTAAGGACAGTATGGGATTAAATGAGCACAATTACACAATTTCAGCTTTAAAATGTTCATTTTCAAAAGAACCACAGCGTGAGGCATCATCCCACCCTCAGAATCTTGTGTGACCACCATTTGCGTTGACCACTTCGACACATCGTGTGTACATGGAGTGAATCAGGTGATTTGTGACTTCTCTAGGGATCCCCCTGACTGTTTGAAGAACAGCTGT
>JAULCD010132513.1:0-11228 GCA_032361085.1 Calliostoma canaliculatum
GCTTGTACGTCAAGCATGGGTACTGGGGTCCTATTCTTCCCAGTGTCCGCAGACACTCCCCGGAAACCCCACGGGGGCACCTTATAATAACAAGTCAATGTAAAAGCATCCCTGTTTGTCGTAATACAAATATAAGTTTATCTGAGACAAGGACGGTTAGTCAGAAGGGGAAAGATAAGTATGTGTTAAAATTACTGTAGTGTAATATTTATTCTTTTTATAAATAATCCAAATTACACTTATAATCAAATCTGATTATTAATATGAGAACATTTTCACATTACTGTTACAAAACCAATTATAAATGATCAGCCTTTATTAACCTTTAAAAAGTTTAATTGAGTTTATAGATATGTGACCATTCTGTGCTGTTTAAACTAAATGCAGATACTATTAACAATATTAAGGTGGGGCTAGACAGAAAGGACATTGTTTACTGAACTAAATGTACAACACCCAGCTAGGGCTGAACTCCCAAACAGGGCCCCGTTTCACAAAGACGTCATAACTTCATGACGTCGTAAACCCTGTTACTGAATTAATGATTTTGGCCTACAAATGCCAAAAATCGTTATTAAACGATTAAACCAAATCCATTAACCCAGTGATATGGTTCGCGACGTCGTAAAGTCATGACGTCCTTGTGAAACGGAGGCCTGGTGTGGCACTGGAAAGCCGAAGGAAAGTTTCAATTGTACATTTTCGCAACCCAGTCAGCCTTCCCCGGAAACGAAACGAATCAAACTGGAGATGGGACTTGCCCAACTACAACTAACTAAAATCCACGTCACTTGGGTGTGCCAAAGTAACATGGTGCTCTAATATTCCATCCGTACATGTCATGCCCGTGTTTGCTTACCTAACAAGCAAAACCAAAACCTCCAAGACCAGCTCCGCCATTGAAAAATCTACTTGCGCCGTGCGTAAGGGAAAACTTAAACCTGGCATCCGTCAGGTTAAATTATCAGACCCTGAGGTTCAGGCAGCAATAGACTGCAAACAGACGTCCGTATTGCTTTTTCCCCTCTTTAAATGAAATGTTTTACTGACGATTCTCATCGTGATGCTACCACTCCACTCTGTCAATTGATGATTTGTTATTTTGTGTCAAATGGTTAAAATGAAAATATTTAGTTTATCTTTAATTGAAAATTGGAAGTCACTACAACAATGAAACCAACCTTACTTTGATGAAATGATTACATATACTGGAACTATCGCTATCCACCTTGATGCGAACTGTTCTTTGTATGACATAAACTGTAATTATGTAACTGTATCTATTCATTGTACGTCTGAACATGATGTCATGGAAAATGATTTGTTAAGGAATATGCCTACTTACAGCTTCCAGAAAATACAGGCCAACAAACCTAATTTTGTCATGTCCTGTTTGATAAAGCTATTTTAATTTTTGTCTGTAATAATAATAATCATAATAATAACAACAATAATAATAATAATTGAAAAGTAGTTCTTTTAATCAATTTACCAAAGGATATATTTTCAACAATGGTTTGTGGTTAACATTTGACTATAAAATCGGCAAATAATGGCACGGAACTTAAACAGGTTGAAACGGAAATTAAGTTTGAATGTTTCTTTGGAATCAGCCCCAGAAGACCGGTCCTGTCTAACCACAATCTTCATGAAAGCTGGTCGTGTCGTTCAGTCGGCAGACATAAAGCAGGAGACTGCAATTATCTATTAACTATTGGGATTCGTTTGGAGTAAAAAATTGTATTACTTTCCTATTGCTAAATCGGCAATGTTAAATGAGCTTTTCGCTTTAAAGGGTAAATAAAAAAAAAATTAACTCCAGGTAATAATCGAAAACCCTATCTGTCAGGACAGATTCCATTGGACATTTGAATTAAAAAACCAAAACAGCAATATTAAAGGTCGCAGGACAGCTTAACGTGACAGGAACTAGTATCTGTTTTTAAATTACGCATGACCTTGACCTTTTACCCCTTCGCCCTTTAACTCCTGACCCATGGTTTCATGTTTGCCCGTTACAATACTCTTTTAAAACCCCTGGTTCACAGTTTTGAGACACTTGTGGTTACCAGGGCCGACGTCAGTCAAATTGTCGGTCCTCTGAGGTGCCAGGTATGCTTACTAACCTTTCACTCGGCGGTAAATTGGTAACCTGTCACGGTTTTCTGTCAGATCACGACACTATATAGGCTTGAACGGCGAGGTGAGCTACTTTCTCGTGCAAAATGTGTTCATTTGAGCTCTCGGCACGTGCAGGTGCTTAGGTCGTTATAACCTTCCGTCACCTTAGCAACGAGCCAGTTGTTGATTTAAATATGTTACAATGTGGCTTGCCGACAATTGGAATTGTTAACTAATAACACAAATTAACAAATAACACTTTGAACATAAAATCAGCGCATAATATTTGTTTTTCCAAGGATGAACATTTCACCTTTCCATCAGTTACAGTAACACAAGACAAATGTAGCTGACATTTTTGAATATCCTCAAGTAATTAGTGGCCAAAAACCTGTGTTCTCACCAAACCATTGGAAAACTGCTGACTAATAAACATGCTTGTGTGGAGGCCGATTAAAGTATGTGCAGTGATTAGACAGTACTACTTTTGTTTTGTTTTACTTATCATGAAGTTTTAACGCAAGGAATGTTGTTTGTGATTATTTCGGAATTGAAATTGAAAATTTAATTGTTGTGATTGATTTACATAGTTACTGACAAGGTTCTTGAAGTGAAACAAATCAATAAACTTTCATAAAAGAAGCAACTGCCATGCTATTTAGGATGTCATTTGTGACAGTGACATCTCTCTGAACTCACAATGAAGGAGCAACAACTGAAAACATTCAGTTTAATTGTCCACGTTGATTAAACAGCCTGTCCTGAAATACGTTGTTCATTTACCACGGAATATGTTTCATGTTGTATTTTAACAATAGAATTTATAATTCCGCCAACCAGAGGTTTGATTACTGGATGCTGCAACAAGCTCTCTACGTGTTAACCAAACCGAAAACCAATTAACTTTATCTTTAGAATGTTTTTTTTTTAAATCAAGATAAAGCGACGATTGCAAAGTCACGTTTATATTAGAAAAATACGTCTAGAACTTGTGACTGTAAGTATTACAAATTTACATTTTCATGAATAAAGTTAAACATTGCAATCATACTGGGCTGAAGGATTAACTTTACAATTGCTCAAACGGTTGTAAACTGTGTACAAAACAAGTTTTTCTTTGAAATATGCACAATTTACAACACATATTGCATTTGTCAACCAAACTCATACACTAGGTGTTTCTCTCAGTCTCCTAGTATACTTTAGGCGATTATGTATCTGGAAATAAGTTTGTGTTTTTCTTTGATGCACTGGAATGAGACGGCACATGATCATGGTCATGTCTGCTACTCAGCTCAACAATCATCTCACTTGCACTTCTGGTCAGGAAAGGATAAGTCGGAAACCAATGCTTGTTTTGATGTGTGGGAGTACAAACAGAACACGTTCTAGAAGTGTCCTTAGTAGGCTTAATACGTGAGTTATAATGACCACAATTATTCCTAAACTAAAACTTTACAGTCAAAAGCATTTCACGAATAGCGTCTTAAGGCCGTTACAAAGGCGAACTTTGATGCTGTTCTGAGAATCTATAAGAATATTTGTCTGTAAAAGACACACATGCGTTTTAGATGGTTTATGTGACTAGTTTTATTTCACACATTTTACATTGATAAATTTTCTTCTCACAAATTTCCATTTTAAACAGTCCGATTAGTAGTCTGGTTTTACATTGATGTTGCTTCAGGAATATTTAAGAAGAAAGAGTTTTGTTGTTGTGAGTACACGTGAATCAAATGAACATGTACGAATATGTTCTATAAGTTGTCTTTTCAAAATACAAATTGTCTGTGGATTGTTGTTTAGTAGGGATGTATATTGCCCGACATTTTGTATGGCAATATATTGCGACACACTTCTATGTATTGCTATACACACTACAATATTTCGTGAAGGAAAAAGGAAGCTTTTTTGTTAATCGTGTAATATTGTTCATAATCTTAGCGTCCGAATTCTAACTTAAAGTATATGTTGATGTCATATCTTGTGATAATGTGTTTATCGGACGTTTAGACAAATTATCACATGATAGATTAAGCATAAGTTAGTCACAGTTTTAAATTGAACTTCAAATCGTAGTGCAGTTTATCGGTAGATTGCTAATACCAAGCAGCCCTCATGTTGAGTATTTTACCACCCACCAGCCGCTGCATAAGACTTTACTTTCACATAAATACTTAAGAAGAATTACAAAATGAAAAAGCATAATCACTAATATTTGATCTCACTTCTTATTGTATTATTACCAGGTAATTCCAGACCTTCATTTCGCAAACAAGACTTTATGGCTGATATAACCATTCAAGAGAAATCTCTTCCAAGCCAGACAGTATTGATTACCAAGCTTATCTGTCTACCCACAACCACAAAACCGATCAAACAATTTCTCATTTCTTTCATGTGAGGTTTATAACGTCAATCTGTTCTGATGAGTTGGATTAATTTGTCAGGTATATACTGAAGCTGTACCTGCGATTACTGTCTTGTACGTGATTGGTCTTTAATCTTTACTATTCCATACAAATTACGAGGGGGCAATATCAATTGACAACACGCGCGATAAGTGTCTGTCAATTACAATTAGTGGTTTGGCCTAATTCTAGTCTTTATGGGTGTCAACTTTTTAGTGCGTATGTTCATAAAGTTCGGGGCATATACTTGCTCCTTCGACAGGTGAATGGCAGACTCAAACTCCTACAGTTGAGTCTGTATGTACCATTTTTTGGGGGATGACAATCTTTGAACCAGGCAATGGTCCTTCTCCTATCTCGTAACGTTAGCTGACATGCATGTGACAAAGTTTCCAACGTCGACTGACCTTTTATTGCTAATTAATGAATGCATGTTTGAAGTACGAATCATGAACAACACAGTCAATTGCAAATGCTTATATAATGCTTCAACGCATCAGCTAAGTTCAGACATTTAATACGAACTAAATTTTCATGAAATCCAACAACTTTCAGCATTGGATTTTTCACAAAGTTTTTGCACCAACATGGTTAATAATGAGTTGTAATAACATTGCACGAATATTACCTTTCCCCAAGATGTGTTTATTTTATTTGTGTCAGTAATTATTTAAACAGCAAAATCAATTTATTTAATCAATTTAATTACTTCGTGCTCATATATGGTTTAATCCCTAACTATAGTTTTGAGTAGTATACACACACACACACACACACACACACACACACACACACACACACACGCGCGTGTTGACTGACAAGTGATACAAGAATCAATATAACATTGCATGAAAATATAGTAACAATACAGTTTTATAAATACTAATGTTGTGCATTTTGGTAGAACAATTAAAATACAAGTTGTGCAATATAGTTTGTGTGCTATTGTCATAAAAGAGCAAAGGTAATATTACTAGACAAAAACTGCCAGTTAGTATTTATATAATAAACGGTAGCTCTCCATAAAAATAAAGATGTACACAAATTATGTCAAGTAAACTTTCCAATTACAATACTTTGACAACGGTAACAATAATTTAAACAAAACTGAACAAATACAAAATAAATTTACATTTAGGTTCATACACAGCATCAGGACGAACACAAATATTCCTTGTCTAGTATTGATTTTCAAAGTTTGTGTATACGCAGCAAGAATTGTAATAACCCGTGCCAAGAGCAATTTCTGCTCCCGTTAGCCCCCAGGTTACCGGTTCATGAAAGTTGTCGTAAATTTACGACCTTGTAAACCATGTCACTGGGACAATGGTTTGGCTTACATATGCCATAAACAGTTGTAAACTGTGCACTTTCTAAGTTTGTCTTTGGAAAGGGCACAGTTTACAACTTTTGTTTTGCATAGTTTAGGATTTCTTGGATTTCAACTTCTGTTTTGTTCGTAAGTTCACGACGTTTCGGGGCATATGCTTGCGCCTTTATCAGGTGAATGATACTGTGATATTTGATAATGTGAGGAGGTTAAGAGTATGTAAATGCCCACAATAGATGTAATTACAAGTGAACAAAATTGGGAAAAGATAAAAGACAAGAGACACAACATGAAAGAGCATTAAAAACAACAATGACAAATGTGATAGAGGCAAGTTAAGTTCAAGGATAATGAATGCATGATATTAGAATGATGTTTAAATAGGTTAAGAAACAAGGGACAAAGCTAATCAAAGCTAGTAAACAAGTTTACAACGACACAATCAAGAGTGGTTAAAGTATATCTACGATGTAGGGATATGGGGATGATAATAAGCTCACCATGGATGTGATCACAAGTGGGAAAGTTGGGAAATGACAAGAAACATAACATGAAAATGAGCTAAAAACAACAATGACAAGTATGATAGAGGTCAGTTAAGTAATGTATGCATGATATTACAATGATGTTTAAACAGGTGACAAAACTTATCAAAGCTTGTAAACATGTAAAGTTTTAAACTGTGAATTTAAAGTAGTTCATTCTTAGATGATGAAGCATTTTTGTAATCGTTTTATAAAATTTTATTTGGATTCTAAAAATACAACGTATTTATAATTAACAGACTAAAACATACGTTTCAGTTTACTGGGTGAAATACAAGAATCAGATGTTTTGGAACATTATTGAGCCATAATTTTAAAAAAGTAATTTTGCTCAAGCCAATGTTTTTTTTAAAATTTATATTTTTGTCATAGATCACTTTTTTTCTGGAGTTTCAATTTTTTAGTAGAGAAGTCGCGTAAATTGGCAATATTAAACTTCCTGGTTTGTTTTTCATCAAATGTACAATTTGTTTTTGCGTCGATTTATTGATTTAAGATTAGCTGCCAGCACAGTTTGTGGATGGCATATTTCTCATTCCAGGCCGTCGAAGCAAAACCAAAAACTGAAAAATTTAATCCATTAAATTTGTTGGGGACTGTCAATAATGATTTTCTGCGGCGATAATGAGTCACCTAGTAACCTATACAGCTTGGGCAGCAGGGCCCCGTTCCTCAAAGCGATTTTAGGCTAAGTTGATCGTAAGGGATTTTTTAAACACTGTCCTGTGAAGTTGTTTTTTTTTATCGTAGGCTTACGACTGTCGTAGAGCAGAGATCGATTTGGAACCGGTGCCGATTGGCTGCGATCTCTGCGCTACGACAGTCGTAAGCTAATGTTATATTTTAGCACTTACAATCAACTTAACTAAAATCGCTTTTAGGAACGGGGCCTAGGAATTCATCACGCTTTTGTGACCCATCAGCAATTGACTTATTTTGTTTTTAAAATATTTAATCGGCACCAACTCCTACCCTTTAAGCAATCACCTTTGTCCATGCATTTACACTTGTCTTGTCTAACTCGGGCTTCTCAGCTTCTTTCCTTTGTTTCCTTGGCTTACTACTTAACTTACTTTCCTACATGCTCTTCATATTTTCAAGTCAGCCTTTGAGGCCACATGCCAATGTAAAGCCCACCCTCCCATTTCATTTCCCTGTAATTTATTGCCAAACCAAATGTATTATCATTTATAACTGTCTTGATTTCGTGTGTTATAAAAAGGACAATATAACAATAACATCGCGACTGTGTTGTACAGAAGGGTTACCAGGCTACTGGTGCAAAATAACAATTTGTGAAAACAAAAAAAATGTTTACCTAGCGAGAATTTCTTTTGGTTTAAACAACTGGCACTAGAATAAAAAATGTACAGAAATTATTTAGCGGATTTTAAACCAATGGAAATTCGCTAAATAATTTCTTAACGTTTTCCCCAGAGAAGTTTGCAAAGTTTTGACATGATAAACGCCGTGTCCAGTGTCTCTTGTATGTCAACTGATTTCCAGGTAGTTTCGCGGGACAGCCATGCGTAAATGCAGTCACACATCTATACCTTATATTCTTTTGCTGTAACTTGGAAACTCAGCAGCTGCTCTGAGCAATGGTAGCCGTTTGTACGTGTAGCCGTTTTGATGTGTACGTGTAGCCGTTTTGACGTGTAGCCGTTTGACGTGTAGCCGTTTCAACTGGAAATCAGAAAAAAAGTCAAAATGAAATGTGTCTACTAATTGCACAATTAATTACGCGCAGGTTTATATGGATATATGGTTAGTTACTGTTTTTGCATTTTGGACTAAAGACGCTTTATTTATCCAGATATAAACCATTGTTGAAATGGTGATAGTTAACGCTGGCCGCTCTTCACACTCCCGGGTTAATCTGTGACGTCACGGCGAGATCGTCTCAAATATAATCATTCGACCATGACGATTGAAGTCAAATTTCAAGATGGTCAAAGTTCACTATTTATGGTCGGATTTTTTCTGTAAACGAACATAACGTAGTTGCAAAGCAAAGTGCAAAACGACAGAGGAGTATCAATTTCTGTTGCATATAGTCTTTAAGTGTCGTGTGTTTACTTCAACATAAGCAAAGGATAAGCATATAAGAGGTAAAGTTAAAACTAAAATATCAGGAGAGAATTATTTTGGTTGTATTACATCTACATCAATTGAGACATTAAGTTCAAAGCAGACAACAGTTTCCATCCTTTATTACATTCCCAGAATGGCTCCTAGTGAGAAGCGAGCTGCCTACGTGAAGGAGATGGTGTCCCAGGTTGTGACCCCGGGTCATCACGAGGCCCAGCAGGTGCTCGAGGACTTGCTTCACCAATCCCTGGAGGATCTGCAGCAGAGGTTCAAGCACTACTGGGACCGGCTGGGGCGGGACGGAGAGGACACACAGAGGATGCAGATAGTCATCTCTCGCTCGGAGAAACGAATCAGTTCCAGGTTCTGCCAGGACGAAAAACAAGGTGAATATGTGACGGACAGTGTTATTTTACTTCCTGTTATATTATTTATTTTATTTATGAATACCAGGTTCACTTTTATTGTTTTATTTATCAATATCAGGTTCTCCCAGGACAAACAAACTTGTGTGATGAATGGTTTATTTTCACTTTTGTTGTTTTATTAATTTTATTTATCAATACCAGGTTCTCCCAGGACAAAAAAACAAGGTAAATATGTAACGAAAGGTGTTGTTTCACTTTCTCTGTTTTATTTATTTTATTTATCAACATCAGGTTCTTCAGGACAAAAGGCCAAAGTACACATAGGAGTTTGACTGTCATAATTTCATGGTAGATGTTTGCCTTTCTTGCGAAACACTGAGGTTATCACTGATTTTCTGTGATCTAGTTTTAGTCATGGATGTAGTTTTAATTTCTACACTGCCCTAACGTTCAACGGAATTCTTTTAAACCCAAAGAGCTGGCTAAATTAATTTTAGATGGACATAAACTTTTGATTACCTTATATTGTCGAACACCTATCGTTGGATAATTTGTTTGTAATTAATATTTTCATGCCTCGAGGTTTCGATTGTTAAGTTAAAATAATCATTATTGAGTAAAATGATTATTTAAGATATAAAGAGAAAATAATTATTTAAGATAAAGAGAGATACCAATGCCAAATTACTTCAATGTTCAAAATTTAAAAGAAGTTTGAACTGCTAATAATAAAAACACATTATGTGAAACATTTAAAAATGGTTTCCTTGACTGCACAACATTCTCATGTAATCTTTGCTTTAAAAGTGACATACAAATATCTGTTTTACCAATATCATGGTTAATTCAGGCACATCCAACACAATGCTTCACTTTGTTAGCCAGGTAGTACGATCTGCATCATCCTGTATTTTAATTCTTAAATTGATTTTTGTAAGACTTAAAATTGTGACTAGATTGTGCTGTCGAAAATCTATCCTGTGATAATTTGTTTAAAAGAGCTCCTGTTGAAGCTCTTTTAAACAAAGTATAACAGGATATGTTTTAATAGCCTGTTTAGATTCAACACTAAAAGAACTTGGCACTTAAAAAGTAAACATGTGTACGTTTTAACATTGACGTTTTCGTATGCCGCCAATTTTATTGGAGTACACCTAAAAAAAGGTTAACTATGAAATAAAAATAAAATTATACATCTTCACTTTCGAAACCCACTATACATTCGTGATTCATATGTTTGTGTAGCATAGTGTATCTCCATCTATCTGTTCCTTGGTCGCACTTGCATAGTGTGTGATCGGACGACTCGAAAAACCACACAAGAGTTTCAAAAGCCTATTTAGGTTGACACTGAGATCTCATCAAACCAATAGAAAACCGCTAAATAATTTCTATACATTTTTTTCAGTGTAAGAATGCCCATCAAACAGACTAAACAGCATAGTTGTAAATAAATGTATATTTCTCCTAAAAGCAGGTGAAGAACATCAGTGTTGAAGAGATGAGCAATCCCCCCTGCTGAGACAGACTGGAAGTTGTAACCCTTGAAGTGCTGAGCACAACACTTGTTCGTTTAAATGTTCAGATCCGACCCATAGATGTGTTCACTGTTTAAATCCTATCCTGTGGTAAGAGCTGCATGAAGTTTTCAAAACGAATTATCACGTACTAAATTTGAACATCAGTAGCTTGACAGTGTTGAAGCCTCCCAAATGTTACTCAGCACTCAGGTACAGGAGACAATGAAGACGCAAAAGCCACAGAGAGGAGCTTAAGTTTATAAATCTATGAATTGTTCAGAGCATTCAGGAAGTTTTTATGCCTAGATTAAACAGGATATTGGCAACACAGATGCTTCTATATCACTTTTCAAACAGCGATTGTATTTCAATCTTGCACAGCACTTGCAATCATATTTTAAATGTTTTTGATAGTTGCAGTTCAAACCTCTTTTAAATGATAAACACAATATATTTGACATTGATATCCCTAAATATCTTAAACTATTTATTTTCCCACTTTACTCACGTGTTTTAAGTTTGTTTAAGCATACATTTAAGTTTGTTACTGTACATCCTGATGTCAATATATTCATCTTAATTAAGCACATTTTTGTTTATTTTTGCATCAAATGACAAGGATGAAAAATAAAAGTGTCAACAAATAATAGGGGTTGTGTTTATTCACAACTTGTCAAAGGTCGGTAGACTTATACTAAAGGTATGTATTGGGAGCCGGAGGACTTGTACTAAATGAAATGTCTGATCACAAACCCGACTTAATACATCTAAACACCACGAACCTTTACCCATAGACATCAGTAATGCTGTTGGCATTAGAATAAATAAATCTCTCCTTAAAA
>JAULCD010132624.1:0-11225 GCA_032361085.1 Calliostoma canaliculatum
CACCACCTTGTGCTGTTGAAAACCTTTCCTGTAATAATTTGTGTAAAAAAGCTCCTATAGGAGCTCTTTTATGCAAATTATTACAAAAAGGTTTTCAACAACCCATTTAGGATAGAGTTTTGACATTGAAATTGACAAGAGTGGAGTTCAGCACTTTAAGGGTTAAATGTATCTGTATCGCGACCCCTATATCGGGATATGTATCGTATCGCGACCCCCCACATCGTTACACCCCTAATTAACAGTAAAGGATATGCATCATGAATGATAAAAAGCTACACCAGTGGGTTATAACAACCATGTCGTGATGGCCCTCTGCAAAAAACGTCAATAAATTAAAACATGATAAAATTCAAAAACTATCAATAAATAACTACATAATAAATAGTCGGCTGGTAATAGTTCACAGTCTCCAACATGTCTAGTCTACAATGTACAAGTCATTATCTTAAATATCTTAGGCTAAAATATCTAATTTAAGAAAAAATAAACAGCCATTTTGGCCTGTACACAAAGGTGTCATTTCAAGGGACGGGGTGATCCCCTGTCGGGATTCGTAAAGGAAAAAATACCATTTGTCAGTGCTTTCACAGTTGATGATCGGAATGGAACGCGTGCGTCGTCATTCGCATCGTGGTAGCAGCTCCCCATCCCTTTAAATGCTCATAATCCATTTGATTATCAGTGTCATTTGTTCAATATTGGGACCAACGTCCCACACACTTCATAACATGTAAAAACAATATGCTAGTGATTAAAAAAAACTCAAGAAGTAATCTGGGAAAGGTCATGTCAACAATGTGGATAATTTCATGAGGGCGCGAGAGAAAATCAAACTGCTCACAAGGAAACGGCTCTACGAGTAAAAAATATCTACCTTTTTTCACTTTCAGCTAAAAACAATGGCGTTACGATGCTCCTCACACTTAGCATATGAAAATCGAGTCTGAAAAACGTTTTTGACATCCAAATTTTGATTTTCTCTCCATTGAGACACCCGTCTTTCAAAATATACATCACAAGCTTAATTCGAATGTTGGGGTAACACGTCTTCACCCAAGCAATTGACAAAAAACAGGGATAATGATCACCATGTAAGGAGTCGGAAATAAATTAACCAATCCAATTAATTTTTACAAATCTCAGTGACACTGAAAAACTTAACAGTTCACAACTGTGATGAAAACGGTCATTGGTTCAACAGCAACAATTGTGACCAATCAGTGACGATGTTACATGGTACAGACTCAATCTCGTCTATAACAACACTTACCATTGGTCGATTTTCACTGAAGTAATCACAATGTATATATATCAAACTTAGCTTTCCATTAACAAATGAAGATGCCTGATGCTGTAATGACTGAGACATGTCCATCAAATTAAAATATCAAACAATAATAAACAATTTCATTCAACAGTGATCGATAAATTTCCAACAACTTCTAAATGGACTTAAATAAAAGAACCATGTAACATCTCAAAAAACAAAACCAAAAGTTTACGGTTGACGAGTAGTACAACTAAATGTTCTTACGAGTGACTCATGAATTGTGTAATGTTCAAACACAGTCTAGAAAGAATAGAAAAATTATGAAATTTTACAAAGGAATGCTCATAAGCAGCTCCCGAGCTTTTGATTTGTAAAATGAACCCTCCCCATGACCCTTGACCCAACCTCACTGGTTTGGGGACAAGCAACGAACACATCAAAATCTACGCTAAACGACAAACAAGAATAAATAAAATATCTTTGGTATCTCGGTATTAACTTCTTTGACAATTATGGCAATACTTTCCAACAAACCAACGACTCTTCACTTTACCATAACACAGCGCCTTCTCACAGACATAATTCCAGACTTTTATGGATGTCAACTTCTTCGATCATATGGTCACGATGGTTTGGAGCATGTCCTCGCTCCTTCATCGTGTGATGTCAACTCTTTTTTTTCAGCATTATCACGACATTTTAAAGCATATCCATGCCCTTCATCAGGTGTAGAAACATGTAAATGCCCTGAAACGTCTTAACAATATGAACAAAAAATTGATATTCATTAAGTCTTGGCCACAGCGCTTCAGGACATAAGCTTCTTTCTTTATTGGGTAAAGGAGCAAGCACATGCCCTGAAACATCTTGACCATGCGAAGGAAGAAGTTGACATCCATACAAGTCTCGAGTTTTGCCTTACCACTTCTAAACGTCCTTCAAAGAATTCTCAGAGGCATTTTTGATGATGCGGTTATCTCATATTTATAAGTCAAATTGGACTCTGGTGAATAATTAAAATTGAGCAAGATCCTATAAAGTCACAGTTATAGCACAACATCAAGTTTGCTTCCCCGGAGTTGAAATTTGGAATGTTTTCGACAAAGGGGGGTCAAAGGTCATGAGGTAACTTCACTTTTGTCCCTTTTGTATACGTTATACATACCACACATTCAAATAAACTTACAGATCATAATTATATAATATACTATTTGTCAAGCAATATCTTTTGTACACTTTTCTTCACGGTAAATATAGTACATAGTATTTAAAGCTATGCAAAGAACAAAATACGGAAATAGGATATTTCAATATTTGATTCAGTCACTGATTGGGTGGGTATAAACGAATCATACCGTGTGACCAAGTATATCGGTGGGATATCGTTCGCATCATAATTCATTATATTTTGGAAGCAGACATGTTAATTGTGAAATAAACAATATATTCTTCCTCTCCTCCTGCCAAAGTTTAAATCCAATCTTCTTGATTAGAGTCCGTTTTGGCATCTGTGGTCCCATGCTTTGGGCCCCTGAAAAAGTCAAATCAAAAGATATACGTATGATTTCGCTGTAAAAATAATCAATAATGAAAATACAAAGATTAATTTTTTCAAATTTGTAAAAATATATTTTTTTTGCAATTGAGCAAAAGACAGTTTTCTGACTGTTACGATGTCTTGAGATATACAGATAATGCGTCTAGAGATTTCAAAATGATTTTCTTTCTGCTCGAGGAGGAAAGCGATTAAGAATAAAGTCAGGCTGAAAAGTTTGATTTGAAATGAAGGAACCCTGTGATATAAGCATGAAAGGTGTTAAAATAGGGTTAAAAACACTGATCCACCTAGCTAAGAAAAATAGCGTGGTCCATTCGCAGGGTAGTAAAATGTTGTGCAATGAACCAAGCTATGTTTTTTAGCTATGATCCACCCAAATCGCCGGAATCATAACGTTGGAGAAGTTAGATAGGTTAAAAGATGACCACATGCGCTATTAAAGAATTCATCAGTAGGATTGGCATTGCACATTGGAGTCAACAGAAATTGGCCAAAATGTGAAAAAAATAGTCAAAACATCACATGAATACACAATATAATAATCTCCATAGAAAAGCATTATGTTATGTCATTTCACTGTCTACACAGAATTATCCATTTTGGCTACAGTTATGTCCAAGTTGAAGATAGTTACCTCCCTTAGATGCTGACTATATGCAACCCACCACCGCTATATACAACATCTGTAATTCCTAACAATTCAAGCTACAGTGTGTATAAGGTTATCAGGCTGGGCCCCGTTTCACAAAGCTGTCGTAGGTTTATGACGTTAAAAACCATGTCACTTAGTTAAGGAGTTTGGCTCACAAATGCCAAAATTGGTTGCAAACTTTGAACTTTCCAAAGAAAACCAATTGGTTCAGTTAACAAATCGTTGTAAACTGCACTTTCCAACAAAAACCAAATTTTTCCTTGTAAAGTTTCTAGTTTACAAAATTAATTGGCATTTGTTTGCCAATCTATCGGTCCAGTGACATGGTTTACAATGTCGTAAATTTTCCAAAAAGAAACAATAATTTGTAAGCCAACCCACTGGCTCTTTGAACTGATTTACGTCGTAAATTTGTGACAATTTTGTAAAACGGCACCCTGAAACTGAGTGATTTATTTCTTAATTTAAATTTGTTTCGAAATTGGACTCCACAATCTTGAAAAAAAAATGAATTTTTAAAAAAATTATGTCAAAAGTTAAGTTTTTTAGACCTGCTGATCCAGGATTTTGAACTGCGTCGTAAGTTCAGATTTTCCTCGAAAGTTATATTCTTATCTCATACTGTTTATTAGAAAAGCCATTTTTTGTAAGATCACAAGCAGTTGTCCTGATATACTTTTTGCCTATGTGTGCAGATTGGTTGATTATTTTATACAACATGAGCAGATACACACTTGTTACATATTACAACATAGAATAAATCTAAACTTTCGGTAATCGTAAGTTAAAACAAAGAATATGCCTCGGACATTAGTAAAAAAAATCACAATGTTGCCACTTCCGATCCAGTACAACAATATTTGTCAAATTTCCATCACAATGTAGCCAAGGGAAGTAACTCCATCAATTCTGTGCTTGGCATAAAAAAATATCTATGGTATATGTCACAAACCAAACACCGGAGAAACACTTTGATAAAACGAACACGACTTGTTATGAAAATGATGAAGTACATGTTATATATAAGAGAACTAGCAAAGCACACGAGATGGGCACACGAAATAAACCCATAGACTTAACGATTATTGCAAAAACCACCATCCAACAACATAAAACTCCACCCATTGATCGTAACTTACGAGTAACCATGGTAACCATGTTGTCAGGGGTGACGTTGCTATAGCAACGAAACTCTTGCTACCTGAGAGTAGCACAGGCCTCTATGGTTGGGTGCAAAGAAAAGTCGACCGTGAGGAAACAGAATTGATCGGGAACGGGGTTGTTTTGATTTGGGAAATTTGGTTCTACATAAATTTTTATTCACACCAATGGGGTAAAAAACGTTTTAAATTAAAAAATGAATTTGGCAAACAATTACATATTTTCCAGTTTCCTTGACAACAATCTTTGGCATTTAACAAAATCGACACTTAGAAATCAACTTATTTGACTCCCACTTATTTCATCCATCACCCATCTAGATACTTACTTCTAAAATTGACCAATCACTGTCTTGTTTTTAAAAAGTGCTTAAATCAAAGAATTATATATATTTTAAATATGTCCAAAAAAACTACAGAGTAAATATGTAAAGTATAATTCAATACTTTTATGTATGTCAGCTTCTTTGTCTAGTCACAAAATTTTGGGGTATATGCTTGCTCCATGATATGAAGGAGCAAGCATATACCCTGAAACGTCGTGACCATGCAAACAGAAAAGTTAACAGATGACCGTGACCAAAGAAGTTGACATTCATATAAAAGTCTTGAATTACGCCTTTCCACTTCTAAATGTTTGTCAGAGACTTATGGAAGGGAGATGACAAGCGGTTGTTCAACTTACATTTAGCACTGTGTAGATTAGTATGGTCTGTTGGCATCTTTTGGCCGTTTGAGTTGAACTTTGAGACGTTTCATCCCGATCTGGAATCCATTCATTGCCTGGATTGCAGCTTGAGCACTGCTGGGGTTGTCAAAGCTCACAAATCCTGAAAAAAAGATTATTTTAAAAGTTTTATTATACATAATTATGTTGCTTGCTTTGTCAAATTTAAAAAAACACACAAATGGAATCTGTCTAAAGGTTAACAGCCCCAAGAACCTTCTAGTTCATATTTCGTCATGCTAACCATTGCACTATCCCAACCCAAGCAAAGGGTAACTAAAGCAAAAACAACAACTCCTTAGACTCAAGAAAATTTATTTTGTGGTTCCGATAGGATGTCTTTAAAATTTAGGGTAAGTCGGTCGGTAATTTTTTTAATTATTATTTTTTTCCTGATATAAACCCTTAAAGTGCTGAGTTCAGCCATCTTAAAACTGTGACCACATAATGCTGTTGAAAACCTATTCTGTGACAATTTGTTTTAAAAAAGCTCCTGTAGGAGCTCTTTTAATCAAATTATTACAAGACAGGTTTTCAAGAGCCTGTATCAGTTGGAATTTAAAAATTAAAATAAGAAATGTCGTGCTCAGCACTTTAAGGGTTAATAAGATAAAATAGGTTTTCAGCTGCAGTAGTACTGTTACTTTTTGTTATTATGACAAGTTAGGGTTGGTACGTATGTTGTAGGCAAGGTCCGGTAATTGGAACCACAACATTGTCGCCTGGTCGACATGGACCTTGGCACTGATGACATTACCAAACAACATAAACATCTGTTCTGAGATTGATCTTAACTTACGATAAGTTTATGGAATCTAACCCCCCAAATATTATAAAAATAACTAAAGCTAAAATCTTCAATTCCTTACCAAAGCATTTGTTCCGATTAGTCGCCTGGTCGACATAGACCTTGGCACTAATGACATTACCAAACAACATGAACATCTGTTCTAAGATTGATCTTAAACAGTGAGTTTATGGAATGGGTCCCAGCACGTTAATGACTCACTATCTAACCCCCAAATATTATAAAAATAACTAAAGCTAAAATCTTCAACTCCTTACCGAAGCATTTGCTCTGGTTGGTGGCTCTGTCAACATAGACCTTGGCGCTGATGACGTTTCCGAACGGCATGAACATCTGGGCTAGTTCCGCATCTCCGAACTCCTGGGGAAGATGATAGATGAACAGGTTGCAGCCCTCAGGCCCTGTTTGGGTTGGAGAAAAGTCTGGTAACGTGTAAATGTCTGATCACAATTGTGTGTACATAAATAATATATACATTAATATAAACGAGAAATTAAAATGACAACATGGCAGGATTTGGTTTAGCATTGTAAACGAGAAAAGTCTGGTAATGTGTAAATGTCTGATCACTCACAAACCAAGAAAGTGTAATCTATATATGTTTACATTTGTAAAAAGATTATATTTTGCATTTAATCAGGGAATGTAAAGTCAACAATTAAATTTATTTTAAAAACTTTTGCCACAAATGAGTTTAAAAGTTATTGTTAAGTGCTGCTTTGGGCAATATTACAGCCATTAGCCACAAGTGAGCGAGTGAGTAATAGTTTAACACCGATTTCAAAATGTTTTCAGTTATATCATAGTGGCAAGGTTTACGGCAGGAGGAAAGCCTACATCACCAATATGGTTATGTAATGCAGTAAAACCTTTGAGCTTTTGCTGGTACCTGTGAACCAAGTGTGTTACTGTGTTACACAGCATTGCAATCTGTCCACACTTTATTGAAATGTTTCCAACACACAGAATGACGCCGAGCCCCCTGGGCGGGATTCGAACGCAGGACCTCTTGGTCCAAAGTCCACTGCTCTATCCCTCCCCCAGCCACAAATATAAGGTGTAATCTATGTATATATTTACCTTCTTTTTGAGCAGTTGGCATCAGGGCTGTGGCTTGTTGGGTGAGAGCCTGCTGGAACTGTCCATATACCGCAGGGTAGGCAGCTGAATAAACACAGACATATTAGCATCTTGTATACTCCTCAGGGAGTTGAGAACTGATAGTGGAGATTATAACAAAGTAGAGTTAATTTTACAAATGCCAAAGTACTCCGCAATACAGTTTGAAACAATTCAGTGTTTAATGTTATATTTTTATAAAAATGTTGAGAATCAAGGGTGAAAATATTGCAGAATAATTTGATAAAAACAAGAAAAATAATTTTTTTGTGCCACTAATTTGTCAATTTCAAAGACAAAAAACATATGCAGTTAGAACAATTAAAAACAATACAAACTCTGATACAATTCAAAACATGTAACATATTTAACGTATTTTAAATTAATTTGTACATTAAAGTTTAGCAGTCCATTAATATTAAATTAAAAATACTAACATTTTAAAGAATAATCTTTAATTTATGAAAAATGAAATAAATGTATAATAATATTTCAAATAAAACCATATATATTTGATATCGGAGGACAATCGGGTGAAACTCTCTATGTCATGACTAATGTGCAATAAACAAAAATATTCCCAATTGTAAATTCTACTAACTATGTCAGCACTCAAATGGTTAACAACAATACTAACAGATATATTCCATGTAAAGTTTATATCTAATCTAAAGAGTATATATCAAGAAAATATTTCACATGCAGGGTAAGTATGGCCAAATGAAAAAATGTTGTGGTTCCGATTACCCGACCTTACCTACAAGATAGTGCCGATACTAACTTTTTTATTATAATAATTACCAAAAATAACTATATCATCCACAGCAGCAGTCATTTTAGATTTCAAATTCCAACTGATACAGGCCGTTGAAAACCTATCCTGTGGTAATTTGTTTAAAAGAGCTCCTACATCACAGGATAGGTTTTCAACAGCACAAGGTGGTTGCAGTTTTTAAGACTGGCTGAAATCTACTCAACACTTTAAGGGTTACCAAGACAACTAAATTTCTTTTTTGGAAAAAAAGCCCCAAACCCCAAAAGAATCGCAATGTGCTTGAATATCACAACTACTCAAAATAAATAACAGATAAGATAAAATAAACAAACTAAGAATTACCATATACTTGAATACTATGACAACTCAATAATTGAAAAAAACAACAAAGAATTGATCTGTGCTTGAATACTATGACTGTTCAAAGAAAATACAATGACGAAACATGACGAACTAAACCACAGCTACGTGCCTGAATACCACGACTATTGGCAGGCTCAAGTAGCTACACGTACTCTTACCGATTCCGGTGTAAGGTTGGATCGCGTACTGCTGAAGTGGATCTCCATTTGCCATGGCCTGAGCCGCAGCCGCTGCAACATGATCTACTAATGTTAAAATACAGCTTTCTACTCATGTTGAAATAAAGCTTTCTACTCATATTAAAGTACAGCTTTCTACTAATGTTAAAATACCGTATACGTTTCAGGGCATATGTTTGTTTATTCATCAGGTGAAGGATTATGCCTCGAAACATCGTAAATATATGTACAAGGAAGTTGACATTCGAAAAACTCTGAATGATAGCTTTTTACGTATGATAAAATATGACTTTCTACTGATAATAAAATTTAGCTTTTTGCTGATGATAAAATAAGGCTTTCTACTAATGTTATAAGATGGCATTCTTCTAATGTTTTTTAATCATGTTAACCCTAAAGTGCTGAGACCAACTTGATTCTATTTTATTGTCAAAATTCTACCTAAAATAAGCCTTTAAAGACCTTTCCTGCGTTAATTTGTTTAAAAGAGCTCCTGCAGGAGCTCTTTTACACAAAGTACCACAGGACAGGTTTTCAACAGCACAATGTGGTCACAGTTTCAAAATCTACTTAACCCTATTCAGCACTGTAAGGGTTAAAATAATGACTTTCAACTGATGATTAAATCTGGTTTTCTACTAGAAATAAAGTACTGTACACTCATCATCTATCTATTTTTTAATTATCTCTATTTATATAATTGGTTAACTGTTAGGAATAAAACCGGACATATTGGAGCCTACCTGGGTAGTGAGCGATCCCGTTTGCGTACACCTCTGGGCCCTGACCGTTGGACTGGGGGACCGGGAAGCTCGCCATCGCTGTCGGGGAGAGCACACTTGGGGGAGCACCGTTGAGAGCTTGTGTGGCTGTACCTGCGGCAACAAGTGTGAGTGAGTGAGTTATGGTTTAATTGCATTTTAAAACAATTTTTCAGTTATATCGCGGCGGCAGGGTTTATGGCATGAGGAAAGCCTGCATCACTAATGTGGTTACGTGATGCAGCATTGCATTGCAATCTGTCCTCACTGTATTGAAATGTTCCCAACACAGAGAATGATGCCGAGCCCTTTGGGCAGGATTCGAACCCCGGACTTCTTGGTCCAAAGTCTGGCACACTAACCACCGCGCTATCCCGCCGCGGCAACAAGCATCTCAGCTATCAGGTGAAAGAAATAAAACAATTAAAAAATTGAAGACCCTTACAGTGATAAATTAGGGTTTGTCAGGTCTAAACATATAACTACCTTTAAATTCCGGATTTTTTTTTTTTTTTCATCTGGAGGAGCAAGAATATGCCCCAAAAATGTCGTGAACCAATCCCTCACTTGAGTGAATATGTTTTTGATAAGATAAATTTATGACGACTTACGATGGGGCCCAGAAAACTATTTTCCTTCTTTATTTTTATAAAACCCAATTTCATACAAAATGTGTGTTATAATATAAAATGACATATGTACCATGAAAATTACCATTGGCTAATGAGGCCGTTGTTGGTGTGATAGCAGCAGTCGCGATCCCATTAGTTGGAAGTCCTCCGATCTGCTGCATCTGAGTGGCCAAAACGTTGACCGGGCTGGTCAGATATGTTCCTTGAGCCGCCGCGGCAGCCATGATAGCCGCTTGTTGCTGCATCAGCTGCTGGGAGGCCAGGGCAGTTGTCTGCTGCAAGGGAGATAACTCAGGTTAGTATTATTAATGCATACCACTAAAAAGGAGACAAATTTACTCTGTACCACAAGTCCAATGTTATTTTTGTAAAATATCAACGGCAAAATACTTGTTGTAAAGCATATCTTAAACTCAAATTTATTTTTTTTAAATTCATTTTGTGAAATATTGTAATATTTATATTTAAAAAAAGTTAAAATTATATTAGTTTTTAATGAGCTATTGCTGTGATATGAGAATTTCAATTTTTTTATTTAATATTTTGATTTTAATTTTTTTTTTAAGTATTTTGAGCTTGTGGATTTTTGAGTAAAGTCATACTCCTGGTATTTAGGTGATGTGAACTCATTGACAATTTTGTTATTGGATTTAGCGGTTATACAGCTGCATGCACTCCTGCAACTTGTTAATCATGCAGGGTTATGTTTTTAAACAAAACATTTACATATCCACTCTCTGACTAAAACTTGTCAGCAATTAAAATATTTTTAAAATATGACTAAATAATAATTTATTAAATAATAAATAAATACAAATTATCATGGTCAAATGATAACATTCTTCAGGTTTGAGAAAAACAATCAGTAAGGGAAGTAATTCTGCAATTTCTTTATTGACTGATGTCCCCTGATTATCTCCCTTATATAGAGTTATGTCCCTTTATGCATGCTTGCTGATATTGTCCTCTTCATGAACATTATGAACAGAATATATTTTTGAATTATACTCAACTTAAAAATGAATATATTATTGTGGGTATCATTCCAAAACCAATTTGGCCCAAAAAAATAAATGTTGTGGTTTCGATTATTTAGGATACGTTGGTCGGGATTTTTAATTTTTTTTATTGAATTTTTATTTTCTTGACATCAAATTTTAACTTTTAAAGTGCTGAGTGGATTCAGCCAGTCTTAAAACTGTGACCACCTTGGGCTGT
>JAULCD010132735.1:0-11223 GCA_032361085.1 Calliostoma canaliculatum
TAATTTGTTTAAAAGAGCTCCTGAAAGGAGCTCTTTTAAACAAATTACCACAGGATATAGGTTTTTAACAGTATATAAATGTGGTCACAATTTTAGGTCAGACTAACTTCAATTTAACACACAAACAATTAGTAGTTGGGAACCATAAATAATAAATTACTTTGTATTCACTGACGTCAATGGGGTTTAATTTTTTACACAGGGAAAGATACATTTGACCCTTTTATGCCTCATTCTTGATAAAAATTCATTGATAAATTGAATTAATTTTTTGTTTTTCAAATTGTTTTGGGGGAATAATGTCTTATTGTCAAGTTTAGCTATCAAGACAAAATAAATATTTTACAAGTAGTGCAGCCTTATTAGATGAGATTTGATTTCATTTTGACAAAGAAAAACTTTAACATTATGTTTATCCAGTTTTATTCTCGTATCACAATATCACTCACAAACTTGATTTTTTAAAAATTATTTAAATGCTCGCTCTTCCAAAACATTTTAACCATATTAAGCAAATTAGGTGGAGGGAGGGGGTGGGGGAGGGTAAAAATTTTTTAAAATGTATTTGTTTTTGTTATGATTATTATTGTATTTTATTGTTACAACATTGTCAAAACTGTAGAAGTATAGTTGTTAGGACCGTTTATAAATTTATGGAGAGGGGTGACAATTTTTTAAAAGATTTTTATTCCAAATAAGTGACTCCCAAATTATTTGTACTTTATAAATTTTTCAACAATTTATGTTTAAATCAGAAACCTATCTTGTATGATTACACAAAATTGCTGATTGCCCTTATCTTTCTGAACAAAATTTATGACCTCCTAAAAATTATTGCTCCTCAAGCTATACAATATGAACTATCCTTTAGTAAGATGATAAGTGGAAATGTTTTAATGAGAATACTTTTCAAAACAAAGTAGCGATTAATGGTTATAGATAAAAAAAATACAATTATTTTTTAATTCTTATTCGTTTTTAAAAAAATAAAACGAAAAAACTCTTTATTTTTAATTTTATAATGTTTTACTTTTGCCTAGTCAAATTGTTTAGACATTCTTGTATTCAATATTTCATAAACATGCAAAACTCTTTAAAATATATTTTTTTAAATAAGAAATAAAAAGCCTTTGTCATTAAAAAGGCAATTGATAACGATCAATTCTGAGATGCTAACGTCATGTTCAAATGATGTTATCAATGATAGAGTTTGCTTCGAATATAAATTTTTTAAAAGATGCCCTAACTTCCGATTCAGTTGTTATCAACAATATACATTATTCTAAGTTTCAATTAGTGCAGCCATTATGAGCATCCATTTCTTACAGTATAATTTGAACGAAATTGATATGAAAATGATCAATTTTATAATTTGTAAACAGATAGCGGATAATTAATTTCATATTTTATTGAGAACTCAGGGCAGATATACGATACAGTTTAATATCGGCCGTGAGTCATGAGTATAGATAAACGTATAGGTCAGACAATATATATTGATTCGCCACCTCATTTAATTTGTCTAGCCACAACATATGTCAGTATATCTCATTTCACATGACGAACACATCAAGGTAGTGTTAGGTATAACAAACCTATAATACCACCTAACCCTCTAAACACTGGCTTTTGGTCAGTAATATTTAATCTGTGACAATCTTCTGCTAGTGAAAGCTATCCTGTGGTAATTTGTTTCAAAGAGCTCCTGCAGGAGCTCTTTGAAACAAATTCCCACAGGATAGATTTTCAACAGCCTGTACGTGTAAATTCGAAATAAAATAAAAAATGTTGAGTTTAGCTTTAAACAGGTTAAATTGTTTGCAGACAATGATGGTTCTATTGTTGTTTTAAATGTCACCAATAGAAATATTGTACTCTAAAAATTAATGATTAGAGTTTAAAAGTGTTTAATTTTTTTGTTAATGTGTATGTTATCAAGGAATCCTTTTGTCGAGTCGCTGAATTTTCTGTCTGTTAGATTTTTAGTAACCAGATGTAGGTTTAAACTTTGCTTGGCAATTAATTCCCACTGACATTATGATGACTAGAACACGTAAAAACTGACGTTATTACTTTGAAGACTTTATGAATTGTCTTCTTAACTTATGTCTCATAAACAGGCCTTTGTAACTTTTTTGCTGGTTTCTTTGAGAAGATATATTTGTTGGACAATCAGAAAGATTGGTTCTGTAATTAATTTTTTGATTAATTTTGTACTACCTTTTAAACTTTTTAAAATTTGAATGTCATAGGCGCCGTTTGTCAATTTTACTGACAAAAGTCCAAACCTAAAGATGCTGTTGAAAAATTATCCTGTGGTAATTTGTTTAAAAGAATTCCTTTTTAGGAACTCTTTTAAACAAATAACCACAGGATAGTTTTCATCAATAAATTTAAATGTTTAGAAATCAAAAGGATTTTTGTCAACAAATTACCCCAGGAAAATTTTCAACAGTTCAAAATTATGACAGTCTTACTAAAATCAGTTGATCACTTCAAGAATTAAGCAGTATATATACAACTACATGTGACTTGGTTCAATAGGAAATCAAAATCCTAATGACTTCTACATGTCTGGATGCTGATTCTTAAAACCGTTGTAACATTACCACCTCATAAATCAGGTCACTAAGACAAAGGGTTTCGCTGACAAACAAAAAGAAAAATATTATGAATTGTGTATTTTCCAAAGATAAGCAAATTTTCTTTGCAAAGTTCATAGTTTTTTTAAAAAAAAATTCTTTTGAAAACCAAATCAATTGGCCCATTGTGTATTAACCATTAAAGTGCTGAGTAGATTTCAGCCAGTCTGTTGAAACCCTGATCTGTGGTAATTTGTTCAAAAGAGCTCTTTTGAACAATTTACCACAGGATAGGTTTTCAACAGACTGTTTCAGTTGGATTTTGAAAATTAAAATAAGCAAATGTTGTGCTCAGCACTTCAAGGGTTAAGCCATTGTGGCTATGAGCTCATAACTTTAAGAGGCTTTTGTGAAACCAGGCCTAAAGTGTACCTATGTTGACCACTCGCTGACCATTTCAGGGGAGAACTACGTGTTCAAGAACGGCTGCCGAGCTCAGCCCTGGCGCCAACTGCATGGAGACATATGCTTCCTGGAGGTCAAATGTCACGACCTGGACGCACCTCTGTACATCACGGCAAACACAATTGGCTACTACCTCAACAAGGTAAGAAATGTAGTACTTACCTTCAAATCTATATCAACTCCGAACCTCAATTAGTCATGTTGAGGTTGTCAGACGAGTGAATTATTGATACTGGCATTGATGTAAGTATTCCACTTGTTGTTAACCCTTAAGGTGCTAGGGGCGGCATTTAAAAATATCATCTCTTTTCTAACCTGAACAGGGGGTCAGAATAGCTCAGTGGTTAGTGTGCTGGCCCAAGCAGTATATGTGATTTTTAAAACAATGTCCTGTGGAGTTGTTTCTTGTCATAGGCTTATGACTGTCGTAGCACTGAAATCGATTTGGAACCGTGTCGTAGCACTGAAATCGATTTGGAACCGGTGCCATTCGGCACCGGTTCCAAAGCGATCTCTGCGCTATGACAGTCGTACGCCAATGTTATATTTTAGCACTTATGATCAACTTAGCCTTAAAATTGTTACATATGGTATTCTTTTGTACATGATGGTTTTCAGTCTTGAAACCATTTTGGCACTTTGAGGGTTAATATTTTTTAACGGAAATGGTACAAACTTGTAGCTCATTGATAATTACTGCCATCTCCATATTTTTATCTTTACAAAGCTTTAGTAATGTCACATTGGAATGTCAGGTAAATCAATTATTGATTATTATCAACCTGCTTGCAATCAGGTGACTAGGATATGTTAAACGCCATGAATAAGTTACAGGAACCGACAACAAATTTGTACGATATCCATGTCATCTTTGTAAGTAAAAATTTTTACCTTATGACTATTTTACACAGAAGATTCATGTGATTTTTGTGACTCTTTAAGAGCTGAATTACATTCAGTAAGGCTCTGATGGTACTGTACTGTAAGATTTAAGAGCATGACCACATGTGCTGTTGAAAATCTATTCTGTGGTAATTTGTTTAAAAGGATAGGTTTTCACCAGCAGAAGATAGTCACAGATTAAATACTACTAGTCAAAGTTTAGTGTTTTAAGAGTTAGTGACATTACAGTTAAGCTATACCTGACACTATCTTAATGTTTTACGTCATAACTCTTAAAGTGCTAATCCTATTTTATTTTTTTTTAAATTATTCTTAAAATTCTTCTCTAAATAAGCTGTTGAAAACCTGTCCTGTGGTAATTTGTTTAAAAGAGCTCCTGTGGGTGAACAAGGTGGTCGCAGTTTAAAAATTTACTTAACCCCATTTAGCACTTAAGATTAACCAAAGACTTGCAATTGAAAGGACATGGTTTTAAACATCATTCGTTTGTAATTGCGATATTATGAAAACTCAAGGGATTAATAATATAATATATTTTAGAATTTTTTTTATTGTTTTTGTTTTTTCATATATTAAAAAAAATGTTGTTATTATCTTTTGTTGTAGGGTCCAGACAAGGAAAAACCAAATCAGTTGGATTACGAACGTCCGGATCAGGACATCTATGGACAACTCGTTACCCTTCTCAAGGCAAAGAGCAGCCGCTTTGCAGAAATGATAGAGAAACAGGTAATTTGTTGTACAAAATTTATTTAGATTATCTAAACTTCAGGAAGGTTTTTGACAACTGGTGATAATTTACGGCTCATGGGAACATGACGGATTTTCGAAAACTAAATTTAAAAATTAGTGATTTTCCTAAATATTATGTGTATTCAAAGTGATCCCACCTTTTTACCTTCTCCTTTCAGTGCCCCCGAAAATAAGTAAAAACTAAAATTAAATAATAAAAATAACGTCTCGAGTACAAAATCAGTAACTTTTCCCTAGAGTACAAAAATGGTGAAATCAACAATACTGACAAATTAACATTTGAAATTGGCAATGAAATTGACAAATTAATATTGGAAATCGGCAATGAAATTGATAAAATAAACATTTGAAATCGGCAATGATATTGACAAATAAACATTTGAAATCAGTAATGATATTGACAAATTAACATTTGAAATCAGCAATATTGACAAATAAACTGTAAACATTTCAAATCAGCAATGATATTGACAACCTGACATTTGAAATCAACATACTCAAACATGTAAAGCCACTAGTGCTCAAAGGGTTAATATTCTTGTACAAACTCATTAAATGTTGTCACCTTTACATGTGTCTCAAAACACATGTTGTGTACTTTTTCTGTTAAAACCTGTCATTACCCACTGCATAACATTTGACTTGTATCTCAAACAAGTTGCCCATAATGTCTTCTTTGTTTGCCCTCTCGTACGGCAATATTGTTGATGGTGAAATAAAAATGTTTTAGCAAAGAAAAGGAGAAATGTAGAGAAAACAGTATAATGTTATGTTAATGTTAAGAGAGCAGCATAAGTGAAGACGAGAGAAAGCCCGACATCTGTAACACAGAGTTTGTTAGCCTTTTCATCAAGAGACACTGTAGAGCTTTGCAAATACAGCTTGCCTGCGACTGAAGCTAAAGAAGATTTAGTTGTTCTTATGAATGATAGCCCTTTAAGTACTGAGCGCAATATATGCTCATTTTAGTTTTCAAATGAAACAGGCTTTTGATAACCTATTCTTTAGTTATTTGTTTAAAAGTGCTCCTTTCAAGAGCTCTTTTAAACAAATTACCATTGAATAGGTTTTTAACAACACAAGGTGGTCAGTTTTAAGACTAGCTGAAGGGTTAATTATGGCAATGATACAGTGAGAGGCAGGTTTTTTTGTTTCAAGATCATTTGTATTTCACACATTTTGTTAATAAATTGTTTTTAAATAATACTTGACCAATAGTTCATTACAAATGCCAATATTGTTATTAAGTATGCACTTAGGTTAGTGTATTTGCTGTAGAAAATATTTTGTTTACACAAATTTTATTTTTTTAGATATTTTTTTGTATTTTAAATATTTTTTATTTATTTGTTTATTTATTTGTTTACCATTATTATTTGCTGTTTAACATGTTCAGATGAACAAATAGAAAGACATTTGGATGATAAGCTGTAAATACAAATAGGTCCAGAAAAATCAAATTGTTTGAGTGATTTCATCATGTATTTATTTTTGTTAATAATTAATCTCTTTGTTTCATATCCTTATGTAAGAGATCGTAGAGAAAGATGACAGTGATCAAAATTAAACTTCACTTATCTTCAAAAATGCAAATTATTAATTTTGCGGGAGTAAAACAGTCTTTATTAAGCTGAAAATAAAAGATGGATTAAAAGTTATTTCTAGAACTATCACATGGCGATTTTTTTGTACAAAGTTCGACTTAAAAAGGCTGTTGAAATTATCCTGTAACAAAATTGTTTTAAAGAGCTCCTTTTAAAGTTGACCTGATCAGTCAGAAATATAAGAATAATTATTAAATTTTACTATAAATATTGTAACATTAAAAAAAAAAAACTGCAATTATTTTTTATAAATCATTTACCTTATTTCATCACCAGGACTTTACTCTACGAGTGGATAGTCGAGATGACCGACGAGTTGACCTGGTCAATGAGAAACGCGACGACGATGATGGCGACGCTGCACATCGTACCGAGCAGACGTCCTGGCAGCAGAGAGACTCGGACAAGGACAAGGACAATAAGAACAAGCAGCAGAAGCAGAAGAAGAAGCAGCTCGAGCCTTCGCTTAAGTGGAAAGCACTCGGGGTTGAGGAATACAAGGAGTGAGTCAAAATCATCACGGGTCTTTTGATTTTAGCTTGCGGTCCAGGGCCCGGGTTCCTCAAAGTAATCTTAGACAAAGTTGATCGAAAGTGATTTTTGAAACAATGTCCTTGGGAGTTGTTTCTTATCCTAGGCTTACAACTAGTCTTATAAGCGATCTCTGTCATAGCGCAGAAATTAATTTGGAACTGGTGCCGAATGACACCGGTTCCAAAGCGATTTTTGCACTACAGCAGTCGTAAGCCAATGTTATATTTTAGCACTTATGATCAATTTAGCCTTAGATCGTTTTGAGGAACGGGCCTTGGTCTTAATGGGATGAGTGAGTTAACGAGTTACTGTTTAACGCCGATTTAGGCAATATTACAGCCATTAGTAGCAAGTATTAAATGGATGACATAATAATTTTAAAAAGTGCCTGGGTCTCATTCCACAAAGCTCTTGTAAAACTAATATATCTTAATTTTTATTTTGACACTCACATTACAAGATTTCATGTTAGTCGCAGAGCCTGGGCACTGTTGAGGAGTGGGGCCTTGATCTTGACTCAGAGATTTGTCATTTATTACAACTGGAGAAGTGTCAAAAGAATGCGTCTTTTTGATGGGTCAGGGGGAAAAAGGACGTCTTTTTTTAGAGGTCCATAAACAAAATATGGCAGGGTTTCATTCAATAAAGATTACTGTTCATAAGGCTAAGATGTTTTAAATTTCATATTTGCACTCTTATAATAAGATGTGACATCTTAGTCTTACAAGAGCTTTGTTGAGCATGAGTCTTGTATATAATTTTACAGCATGCATCTTATCCATGAACACAGTTGTTAAAGAGTTATCTCCCTTTAGATGCATTTTGTCAGAAAATTGCCATAATGTCTTGCAGCATTATTTGGTTTATCAACTGATATTTGTTTTTAACTAAGAAAATGCCAAGTGCAAGATTTCTTTATTTCAGTGTCTAAAGTTTGATTTAAGTAGGCTGTTATAAACATTTCCTGTAACTCTTTGCGATCCAACTATAATCAGTTAGAGTTTGGAAATTGAAGTTGGGTTTAGCACTTAAAGGGTTACTTAAAGGGTTAAAGTTAAATGGCTTTAATCATTATTTTCTGTTTTAATACTAACATGTATTGCTTTTCAGAGAGGAAAAGTGTGAAAAGAAGAAGGCTCCAACGCGACGGAGGCACTCTCATAAGTACGTTACAACTATCTATTCCTTATATTAAATTCCCCACGAAAATATTTTTTTTAGAAAATTTGCTTTGAAGGTACATAACAACACATGAAATTAAGCGATTAAAACTATAGTTTAATTAGAACAGTTGCTAAGCCAACTTAGTTTTTAAAGGGGATTTGCTTAAAACGTTGAAACTGATTTGTTGTTATGCTATCTAGACTCAAGTCAAAGACGCCAGTAGATGCGGAGGACTCTTTCAGCGAGAGTTCGACTGAGAGTGAAGAGGAAGAGGAAGCGGTTGAGCGACGGACCGAGGCCAACGCTGATCTTCCTTCAGAGTACTGGCAGATACAGAAACTTGTCAAGTACCTCAAGGTACATAACAACACATATCAACTGATAAATCATCACAGGATTAGGAGAATTTATACCCAGTGTTTAGAGAGGGCAGTATAGTGGTTGGTTTGCTGGACTACAGATCATGGTTTCAAATCCCACTTGGGAGCTCGGTTTCACTCTCTGTGTTGGGAAACATTTCTACATGCAGTGAGGACAGAGTAAAATGCTGTAACACAGTAACACCCTTGGTTCGCAGGTACCAGCCAAATCTTGCCATTTTCACTGCATCACATAACAACATTGGTGATGCAGGCTTTCCTCCTGCAATAAACCTTGCCAACGCAAGATGACTAAAAAATTGTTGAAGACAGTGTTAAACCCAAACTCACTCAATTACCTAATGGTTAGAATAAAAAACTATTCAATGGTCAGTTATTTAAAAGTGCTCCCTTTGGAAGCTTTTTTTAAACAAATAACCACAGGATAGGCTTTCAACAGCGTATGAAGGTTGGATGTATAATGCTGCAGGTATCTTTCATAAGTAATTATGAAAAATATAAGACCACTTTTTACTCATTTTTCTTTAGGAGCTCTTTCAAATAAATTACCACAGGATAGGTTTACAATATCCGTAGATTGAATGTAAGACAGTGATCAACCCAGAAAAACTATGCAAGAAAATAAGCATATCATGCCACTAGTCAGATAAACATTTTTTACAGTAAGAATGAACAATATTTGTTTGGATTTGACAAAACGTTACATAAACTGGTTAAGTTAATCTGAGTGTTTTTCATTCCCCCCAAAACTCTCACTCGGAATTTAGGTCAGGTTGGGTTGGGTTTTTTCATTAACGTTTTTTAACAGTTAAATTGAAAGAATCTCATGAATTTATCGATGTCTGCTGTAGGGCTAAATATATCATTCCACTTGAAATAATCCCAGTTTAACCCTTTGAGTGCCAAGCTCAAAATTTGTTAGCTTCTATGTCCAAACGCCTATCTAAACAAGCTGTTGAAAACGTATCCTGGGATCATTTGTTTAAAAGAGCTCTAACAGGAGCTCTTTTAAACAAATGATCACAGGATATGTTTTCAACAGCACAAGGTTATCACAGTTTTAAATTGTAATAAAATAAGTTTGGCACGTTAATGGTTCACCCTTTTGTTTTGAATGAAGTTTATTTGAAAAAGTGAGTGAGTGAGTTATTGTCTAGCGCCGCTTGAGCAATATTACAGCCATTAGCGACATGTTATTTGAAATTTCAAAAATGTAAATATTTTGTATTTATGAAAAACCTATCCTGCAGTTATCTGTTTAAAAAAGTTCATTTATAGTAATCAACACTTAGTAGAATACATTTTCACAGTTTTGAGACAAGATGAACTTAAAATGCAATCACTGTGATGTTGAAGGGAGGTAACCAGACCGCAACCATCATTGCTCTGTGCTCCCTGAGAGACTTCAACCTGGCCCAGGAGACATGTCAGTTGGCGATCAGGGACGTAGGGGGATTGGAGGTCCTCATCAACCTCCTGGACACAGAAGAGAGCAAGTGCAAGGTCAGAGAGGGAGACAACTGGGTCTAGTAAACAGGGGAGACAAATGGGTGCACACAAATTCAAAATGCATAGTTAATGATATTTAGAGAGTACAGAGTTCTGAATTTTTTGTAAATTTTGAATAATTTTTAGATTACTTTTTGGACATTTTTATGTAATTAGTGTAAAATTTTCTAAATGTTTAAGCTCTTTGATAAAAGTTTTGTGAACTAGATTTATAACCTATTTGAAGGGCAAGTGAAACCGAAAGTTTGAACTGTTAGAACTTCAAATTCTGTTTGAAGTGACTGAAAGGAGACATATAGAAAGTCTTATTTGTTGATACAATTGTACGAATGCGCGTTTATTATGAAATTTAAGTGTTAATTCAATCTTTTTTTTGTACCCGTTATAGCAAAAGATTTAGTGTCCTTTTTGTATTAAAAGCAGGAGTGCTACCATGCAGTTTTATACAGTTATAATCTCTTTTCAATATCATGAGTTAAATCATGACTGTTTAAATGTCATATTTTTTTTTAACCAGACTTTGTCAATTTAAAATCGATTGCTCTTACATTGGTTCAAGTTCTCTTGTAATCGTTTTTAGATTGGATCTCTGATGATCTTGAAGGAGATTTCCCGCAATATCCAGATCCGTCGTGCAATCGCTGACCTCGGCGGGCTGCAGACAATGGTAAAGATTCTGCGAGACCCTGACAGGGAACTGCGCTGTCTGGCTGCCGAGACCATCGCTAACGTGGCTAAGTTCCGCCGCGCCAGAAGAACTGTCCGCCAACATGGCGGCATTAGACGGCTGGTGAGTCATCTGTTGTATGTTGCTGTCACTAACTGACAAATTGTTAACCCTAACAGCATTGACAACTTTCATCGTCAATTTCATTGTCTTGTGTCAAGTATGCTGTTAGAAACCTATCCTGTGGTAATTTGTTTAAACGAGCTCCTTTCAGGAGCTCGTTTAAACAAATCACCTCAGGATAGGTTTTCAACTGCACAAATGGTGTATTTCCCCTTTGGTCAAGACTTTATAGGGAAATTAACTTGGTCAAAACTATAAACAAATCTTCTTTTTCATATGTTAAATCGGAGTAGATTTTAACAGTACAAGTGGTTTCAGTTTTAAATCTTTTTATTTCAGACCACTTTAAGAATGAATGAACTCGGTCACAATTATAAATATTTTTAGATTATTTTTAAAATTTTCAAATATTTTTCTCTTCTTCTTTTTTTTTTTCATTTCTTTCGAACAATTTGGCACAGAAAAGGTTTAGGTAGCACAAATGGTTAAGTGTACCTACCTCAGTTCAGAACTTGTAGTGTTAACTGACTCGGTCACAA